>JAIPRK010002287.1:0-23559 GCA_025469195.1 Chaitophorus viminalis | reverse complement strand
AACTAAACAACAATATAAAACTAAAAAATAAAATAATTATTAAAATAGATATGTGCACCACGAGAATAATAATTATTCGTTGAAAACTAAGAACGAGCTATAATATAGTCATAATGATTATTCTACTTGTATATTAGCAATGGTCGAAGTGGGGAGATACGGAGAGATAACATCCCTCTACTTTTTTGTATTTACATTTTTCATCTTTCTACTTATTTTGTCTAGTTTCGCAGTCCTCAGTTTTTTGCTACTAAATTTGAAAATATGTTATTTATTTGTTTAGTTTTAAAGATTATTTATGATAGAAAAAGATTCTAGTATTCTGATACATAAACAAAATGTGAACTATAAAAAAAAAATACTATACAAGATATGAAGAATGTTATGATAATATCAAGAAATCTGAATTGTAAGGCATCCCTCCACTTATCTTGAGCCATTTCGACCACTGTATATTAGAAACACATTTAACAAACAAAACGGTCTCTAGGGCCGATAACCGCTGTTGCTATAACAAAATTATTATTTACGTAAATGTGATCAATAGCCAGATATCGTATTTTTATTATCTTGACTTATGTATGAATTAGAGAAGGCATTTCTATGATATAAATATTTGATGTATACGAAAAATAAATAAAAAACCTTATGAAACGCCCATATCAAAACTCGAACGGGATAAATTAACCAAACAATATTAAAACAACGCAATATTATTTATATTAGAATTATGATTTCGTACAAAATATTGTATTCCGAACGCAATTATTTTCACCTAGATAATGCACACACAGTCAAACGGAGCATTTTGGACGTTTATTCGAACGTATAAAAACCTATATGAAACGTATATCCAAATAATTAAAATATTAATAAATTTAAAACAAAATTACTATTCACGTAATAACTCAGGTTATACATTTTGAAAATAACGCGTTGCTTAATCGTACACATATTTATAATCATGATTTTAATTTTGTTGTATTATTCGTTACATAGTATGTATATATAATATTATTTGTAATATGTGTATAAGTAATTTGTAATGCCTTGGCCGAAACTATAGATAAATATATGCAACGATGACGGCACGTTGCTGGACGTCTTTAAGACTCACGAGTGTATATACGTATATATTATCCAAGTCCGAAATAGATTAAAGAGAAAATCGGTGATTTTTTTATTATTATTATTATTATTATTATTATTATTTCATTCTCCTCGTAAATTATTACCATAGCGCGTATACTTTTTTAATACCAAGTCCGTTCCACACATTATATGCACGCGCGCTTGTGTGTGTGTGTGTGTGTATGTGTGTGTGCGTTCACTAACAGCGACGGCGGCGTCCTTTGCTTCACACCAAATTTGCCGGGCACACAAACAAAACGCGCTCGCGGATAGGTCCCGTATAAAGAACCGGTTGATTTATATACATTATTATTATTATGTATAGGAAAATACGTATATATAAGTACACCTATAACATAATATACACATGTGTGTGTATGTGTGTGTGTGTGTGTATATATCTCGAAACCGGTCGTGGCCCACAGGCGCAACACCTACCTACCGTATTCCCACATACGCACATAATATACTTATACGTATATAGTAGGTATATAATATGTACGCACATATAGGACACAATACACGTGTACACACGGGGTAAAGGGAGACTAGCCGCCGCCGCCGCGTTCGCCTTTATTGCTATTACGATTATTATTAACATTTTAATGGTTATTAACGTGATACCGCGGTGACCATAGTGAAATGCGGTCTCGGAAAATACTATTACTATACACATTATCGTAGTATGTTATATTGTATAAACCGAAGGGGATAAAAAACGAAGTAAAATAAATATCGGTCGACGCGCGATGTGTGTATTATAATAATAATACAGTAACGGCCTCGATGTGTTATTATTATTATCAACATTATTACTATATTTAGTGTAGGTATAAAAGGTAAACTATATTATAGAAACGACGGAATTTACGACTTTTCGAATAGTGCAGTTTGCCAGCGCGGTGTGGTTTTAATCGTATTACACGTTTTTCTATCTTACCGTGGTACCTATATTGTGTTATTATTGTTTCTGACGATAAACAAACGCACATCCGTTTTGCGGTTTCGACAATCACCGCATTTCCGATTGATATATATATATATATTATTTACTTACGTAGGTATTGTATACGTATTATATAGGTAAACACTATTTAAATGCATACGTATATTTGGCGCACGTTTGTACCGAAATCTCGAAGGGCGTTCTTCAAAGATTCCCTAATCGCGACTAGACCGTTTTTCCGTATAGGTATGTATAATATAGTGTCACATATATTTTTGGCCGAACAACAATATAGGATTCTAGCGTACAGCATTGCTGTATATAGTGGTTAGGTTAGTTTTTATAAATTTTAACAATATTGGAAACATTTACGGTACGAGGGCTCGCCACACCGATTTATGGCGACAGAAAGAAACTACAGTCCAAGTGTCCAATGGCCGTTATGGCGTCATTTACGGCGGAAGTCTATACACAAGAGGGTACTACCAGTGGCGGCTTGAAAGGAGTGTATTTGAAGCACGTGGTTCACAAAAATAATAGGTGGGTGGGTGTCCCGTGGTTGGGAAAGGTATAATAAACTCACATAATTTTCTAATTAACTAAATCACTGAGTATAGTAAACACCAAAATATTGATTATTTATATATCGAATTTATATCATATTAGGATATAATAAATTCTAGTCGCGCGAAAAAAAATATACCAAATCATAAATACCTGAGCTCTAACCATTACATTTAGGAGTGGAAAATTATATTATGTTTATTTTTTTAATGGTTTTGTTTTGAGTGACCTGAATAAGATCATTAGGTGTTAAACGAGAAACATTTTTGGGTGGATAGTGTAAAAATTTTACATGTGATTCAAACAAAAAAAAGTTCAAGTCCCAACTGGGTGCTACTATACCGCCACTGTGGAGACCAAAGATAAGCACTGATACGTTCGATTGATTTTCAACGTTAAACATTATGTTTTATTCGGCAAGGATTCAGACGATCACTGCACGTATATTTAAGCGGAGGCATCAGTAGCGTGTTCTGTCAAAGTTCACGTAAAATCCAGCGTTTGTTGTTAAAATAATGCTTTCTGAATAATTTATATCAATTTAAAATAATTGTAAAACACAGAATTACTCTTGCACAAATAGTTATGGAGACGAATAAAAAAAAAATAAAAAAAAATACGTTTTCACGCGTATTGTCATATCCTGTAGTTTGCAGCACCTTGCACTACCACCGCACTTGGTAATTAACTATTGAAGTATTTAATTAGTTATGTACGTGCGGATGGTTTTTTGTACATTTATAAATACTTATAAAAAAATTATCACGAAAACGAAATAATTTATAGTCACACACATTGTGTTCGTTCCGTTTACGGTATACAATAAAAATAGTATAGTGCTGTTTCGTCATGCTCCCGAATTAAGTGCAGCGTACCTAGTTCATCATTTAATCGTGTTCAATGCGATGTCAATCTATTATAGGTGATTTCCACGCATAAAATATTATAGTCGATTAAGGGTCGCGCGCGAGAGCGTATATATTGGTTTTGCATCGAAAACGACTGCAGTACGTACAAGTATAATATATGTATATTAAATATAGCATATTGTTAAAGCGATGTAGTAGGGAATGGGTTTTTGAACAAATATTCCAAAGCGTACGCTATCGCCGCGATGTTTACGATACGTGCGTGCGCACATTATTCGTTGTGTAAAAGGGTCTGCTCATCGGCGGAGACATTAATGACGATGGGGTGATGATACGAATATTTTGGGTGGCCGCGCGACGTGTGTAAACATACGGTCGAGTTTGTTCCCGCAGCGCGTTATAAATTACAACATACGTATATGATATAATAAATATATACATATTATTATAGTAGTGATCGGAGGGACCGTAGAGTCCGACCGCATCGATAACGTTATGCGTATAATGAATAGCTCATAAACACTCTGGGGTGCCGTCGATTTGCGTACGGTTTACGACTCGTATAACATAAAATTTCTTCGACAACTGAAATCGTTTGTGGGGGGGGGGGAGGAATTACACATATTACTTTATTATTATTATTATTATTATTATTATACGCGATGCTATGTATACTATGTTATCGTAATAAAATTCGGGGTAGGTATTTTTCAAGGAGGAAAGGGATTTATTTGTTTACGTTTTTTATAATATATAATATAAAATATTTGTACTTAAATAAATATACAATTTACATGTGTGGGTATATATCGCGCGCGCAACATTATTTACACAGGTTGTGTAGAGCTTGTTATGTTATTTATATAGGTACAACCGGCCAGGTTGTTCTGAGGAACATTAATTTTTATGCCGTACAAACACGCGGTGCGGTATACATTTACACAAACACTCATACACACGCATTCACACCGCGGTTAATTGTAATAGGACGTTAATAAATGCAATATACGATTTTGTGCAGCAGTGTGTAATTCGCGCGTGTTTTACGATCTGAAAACTACGCGCGAGCATTGCGTATAATATCCAAACGCAAAAACGCCGACGTTACTATAGCACGCATAATATTATAATATTTTAATAATTATAATATACACTCATATCATAGCAGAGGCTCTTTCGGTCGGTATTTCAGAACAAACAGCAATTATTCATGCGTGCACGTATAATGTATGTACAACAACATTCGTCGTGAATTCAACAACATTTTTGTAATTCGGTACGCGCGTCCTACGCGGGGCAGTTAATTGATTTTCGTATCGAAAGTTCTCGGCGAAACTTGTTTGTTATGTACCGCGACGGCCACTCGACGGGGAAAAAAAGTATTGTTGAAAATAATTGATGGTATTGGAATGAAATATTATTGTGAGCATAACTGGTAGATCATCGAACGTATAATATGTATAATGTGTATAATACGTTTTATAATATTATATTAGATATTATGATGATGGTGGTGGTGCAGACGTGGTCTATATTTAATCCCGAGTTACTCGCGTTGCGGGACAAGTTATAATGACGCCTCGGGGCGTATATAGTTTTTATTATTATTATTTTTATTTATTTATTATTTTACAACCGCACACACACGCACACACACACAGTATGCATACACGAACGCGCGCGTAAACGTGTAGGCGATTAAAACGCGAGAACGCCTGTTTTACGATATTTATTTATTTTTTAATTTTATTTTTTCTTTCCGTCCGTTTGGTATTCTATAAACAAGTTATAATCAACGCGGCGGTGCGGCGGCGGCGGCGGCAAGATGCGTATACAAAAAGAAAACCAAACAACAGTAATTTAAATAGTTACCCTGCTGCCGCCGGGGTTTGCGCGCGCATCCCGGTGCCGATATTTTTTATAATGAACGAATATAGCATAGGTATATAGCTCACATACTATTATTATGTACATATGAAAATCGTCTCGTCGGTACCGCGTATAATAATATTATGTATTACATACAAGGACGTGTACTATATAACCGTAGTTCGGGTGTGCAAGTACGTGCATATATAGGTACTGCGGCCCCCGGGTGACCGCGAAACCGATGACGGTATATCAACCAATAGTACTCTCCAGTCATATATCCTGGCATCGGGGGGCCTATCTAGCCTTTCAGAACGTCCACTGGTTTATCCGCTGGTAAAATCGCCTATCCTAAACTTTTAATCCTTACCGACTCCAAAGTCTCCGCACTATTCTCGTGACCAATCAGCTACCTGTTACCGTTCTACCTGTTCATCTTCTCGCTTCTTTGCAGCTCGATCGACTTCGAACCATGTATATCTCGGAACTTCCTCGATTTGCAAATAATCATCAATATTCTTCCCTTTCGTAAGTTCGGTTGCTGTCATTGTACTAGCATCATTATGTCTATGAACATTTATAGTTTTCTTGTTCCTTACTTTTAAAGACGTATTATGCATATATGCTGTTTGATGTACTTCATCAAATCACTCAATAACTAAACTTTAAGGCAATTCCGCATTCGTAAAAATACCGCAGCAGTTGATAATATTATAATCGGTCTGCGTTTCGTTTGGTCCCGGCACCCGTTACGATGACCATCTATCATCGTGTGTTGCGCGCAGTGTATAAATATGTTTTTGAATTTAATACGATATCATGATACCGTGTAGTGTGCGTTCACGTGCAACGTGTAAATACACGCTACCGGACCTGGACATCGTGTGTGTGTGTGTGTGTGTGTGTGCGAGTGTGTGTGTGTGTGTGTGTGTGCGTGCGAGTGTGTGTGTGTGCGAGTGTGAGTTATGACGATGGATGGTTGCGGGTCAGGAGTGGGGAGATGAACCCGTCCTTGGATGCGCAGCGAAGGAGTTTCGGATGAGCAGGAGAAGAGCGGCAGCTGAGGCGGCGACGGCGATCGGAAAGAACGAAAAACGGGCTGCTCGGATCACGTCCAACAACGCGCGTCGGCTCGCGCACCCTAATTACTGGGCACCGACTAATTGCCCCACACCTGGGACCGGGCGTGTATATACACCATACTCCTCAGCTCTCACCGTCTACACTACTACGCCTCTCTTCTCCTGCGCACATGATCCTATTTATAATATATACGCGTATACATATATACATATTATTGTGTGTGTGTGTGTGTGTGTGTTACCCGGTCTACCGTGTTTGTTGATCGCTAATGGTTCGCCGACGCGCTCTGGAAAAAAAAATAATAATAATAAAACAAAACGTGTTGCTGCAGTTAGTATATACTGTATATACTTAGTATGTAATAATATTATGTACATTGGTATACGAACATACCGTAAGTGATAGTATATACGTACTATTATATGTTATATAACCACACTATATCTATTTTAATATGTACAGAGTGATTCTTTTATCATGTTCATCGGTTTTTATATCATATACCAATATGCACTTGTTCAAATTCTGATTAATGGAAAATGTATGAGTGACTATACATTTTCCTATGTATTATATAGTGTTACAGTGGCCGATTTTCAACATTTCCTCGAGATGGGGAGAAGTCCTGAAAAATGATATATATTTCTAACGCATACCACGTGTCGTAATACTCAATCGTATTCATGGAGATCTGGAATATAAATATACAATCCGTATAATATACAGCCATAGTCCATCGATCATTGTCATTATTATAAAATTGAACTAAAACTAAATATATATAACATTACATCGGCAGACCCTCATGAACCCCCCCCCCCCCGTAAATCCATCACTGTATAGGTAAATGGATGTTGTGTACCTCTATTTACGAGTACTCCATGGCGGTATCAACTTTTGATTTTTAGATGGGGACATCATCTTTTCGTACGTGGATAGTTTATTTAATTATTAGGTTGATTATTTTTTGGACGTTTTGATGGAACGTAATGTAGTTTGTATAATGAGTTATAAGTGTTCGAATTAATCCATGTTACCTCGAAACGGTAGCGAATAATGAAATTAAATAAAATTACAAATTACATCAAAAATGAATTAGAATTTTATTGTACCGATCAAGGAAGTTGTACTATGTCCTTCATAATTTAATTTTAATTTTTCCAAAAATGTATGCATTATATTTGAGAACACGAATGATGTCGTATACATTATTATTACGCACAGACTATAGAATGAAATATCATATCATAAATATCATAAAGTCTGTGATTATTATTATAATACCCGAAGATGGAAAATATTAGGTTATTATATTTATGTTAGGTATTACTTATTATTATACATAATATACATAATATATTAATATCCGTCAGTCGGCGCATATGTAGACTCAACACAGAAACCGATTTCAGCTGTTGGTATAATATGAGAGGTACACAAGATATATATTATATCTAATGATGTATTTAGAAAATGTCTCTTTATAATAGATCACTTAGGTCATTCCATATCAAATAGCGAAAAAACTATAATAGCTGCAAAATGTAAAAAGAAACTATGGAAACATTCTGATCCTGTTCTTTTATTTAAAACAAGAAATCACGTTTAGTTATAGCGATTTTTTATATATTATTAAAATTAAATTATGACATAACATTTCTTGCAATTTCGGAGGGAGCTCTGGATAATCCATTGCACGTATTATCAGAGAAGTGTAATAATAATTTTGTAATTATATTCAATACCACCGCTGCAATTTCGCTGCACTCGATAATAAAATTCAATTTTTCTGCGCTTTATTATCATATTACATTTTTTACCATCCATTAGAGACTATATAGACCGTGAAAATCTAATTAGGTTTAACCACGTTTGCACTACATGCACGTGTAACGTGGATATACTTACCGATATTAGTTTTAATATAAACCGATAGCTTGGTGTTGGTTTTCTATTTCTGTATTTTTTTTTTCTACTTAATCACATCGTGTCCGTACGGTCGCATAATAGCCGTATAATTGCAATTTGTCGCGTGATGGGTGGTTTCAGGATAGTACAGTAGTTGTCTGCAGCAGTGAAATTATTGTTTTGAAATCGTGCAGAAGTATATAATATCGAAGTCGGGCATTCACCCGTTGGCGAAAATCCGTTGTATTACAAACGAGAATTAATATTCGCGGCTATAATGACAAGGATAAAACTGTAAAAGTTTACATCATGGCAACTGACGATGGTTTTTGCGGTCGTTATGAAAAATATGAATTTGCTAAAAGTATGGATTTTTAAAAAATTGTTAGATTCTTAAGTACAAACGCATAGGTATATGTATTGATGTATTTTATATATTATACCTAGCCAGCGCCTACAGTTATTGACATTTATAGTAGATAATAATACATTCACTATTGTCACGAATTACTAATACATTTCCCGTAATTTTATATTAACTATTCGGTACAAGAATTAATTAATGTTTGTGTCTCCAGAAATGTTGATATTTTAGGGAATTATGACAATTTCTAATATGGTTAAGAAATAATATAATTATTTTATCAATATTTACGTATTGTACAGTATCTATACGCATATGCTCATATCCTAATCGTAGAAATGATACACATAACATGGTAAAATTTCATACTCAGGAAAAACAGTTAAATTATTTATAAAATGTTTTTTTCTTCTTCTTTATATCAATTAAAAATATAAAAATATAATAATATGATCACACGTATAACACTGCTAGTTCAATGAACGCAGTTCACTGAGTAATCGACTGACCGTTTAAAACCGAATTATTTAAACAAACAGTACATCAGCTGTCATACACGTTCTTTATTTGGCACCGCTGCGTTTGTTGGACGAATTTGTCATAACAACGTAATTGTGTTGAAAGCATGTTTGGTATACTACTATACAGAATATATACACACATAGTTAAGTATTTGATTAATGTTCTTGTGTACATTGAAGAGAATATTATGTTCCGAACAGACGTACCGAACTAATTTGTTCATGAATAACGTTTACACAACAATACAAACGCATATATAACGACTAGAAGTCGTAGGTCTTAAAAATCAACACGTAGTCCTTATATTTATATGTATATACCATAGATGTTACATATAACGTTATATGTATCCGTCGATGCAACAAGTGTGTGTATATAGTATAATGACTAATCGTATACGATTAATATCGGTCGATATGTTTACATGCGTACAGATAATTTGGTATTTTATTAATTTGTATATTATGAAACATTAACTGCACCTGCAGTACTTTTACCCTGCGGTGTGTTTATAATAGTAATGAACACTAGCACTAACTATAAATCGGTTGTTGATGTAAGCCCCATGGAAGTGTATAAATAGCTCATACTAGGTACCTATATTATTATGCATTCGCGACGGTGGAAAAATGTGTGAGGAAAAAAAATCCTTAAGCTTAACAGAGTTCTATAAAATACATAGACCTAAAACTTATGGTCTATTGAGCGGAATAACTAATGATAATATATTTGTTTATAAATCACGCTTCGAGTTACAAAGCTGGGTGCATCATAGGATTAGTGTTTTGGTTGATGTACGTTTTGCATTCAATACGATTCACATTAACGCTATACAACATCGTATTGACTTTCATATATCAGCAGCTGTATACCGGAATGCTGATAAATAACCGAAAACGCTTTTTATTATTTTATAGTACATATAAGAATTTTTCAATGCTCTTGCGTTTTTACACAAATTATACGTGATGGGTACAGTTGTCTTCTCTCGAAACTAGTTTACCCGCGTTTCAAATCAAGTTACCTTCCAGGAGGAAATTCATGTTACGCGTTTTACTACTTTAAGACGCGATTACATTTAAAATTAAGTGGTTTCCAAAATACATATTATTATTCATTATGTTCAAAAACTATGATTTATACAATATGAAACGGATTATGTATGGAAAATGTCAATGCACAGTATATATTTTACTGCCGATATTATACGATTTCAGTAAAACATCAGAGTTGTCAACGTGACCTCAATATAGCTGGATATTATAACCAATTTGAAGTGGTTTTAATTTGTTTTATCCATCATCGAATGTATAGTGTATAATATACACAGTGCACACATTTTTTCAACACCATATAGACCAGTGGTTTATAAAGTTTCAAAAATGTCCACGGCGCGCACTGTGAGTTCCGTTATTTCCGGGAACAGATGCACGAGAACTGCCGCACGGTTTGTGCTGGCCCGTGCCAGAAGATATGTCCATTGTCGTATCGCAATTGATGTAACATTTCTACGTAAATGCGTTTATATTGTTTATAACCACACAAACACTAGACATCTCCGCACGTATATATATATATATATATATAGGTATAGATATTATGCGTATACGAGTATAGGTACATAGAATGATGGGTTTGTATGTATTTACGCTATCAACGCGGGCGCACATTTAATAATATGACGTTTGCACTATCGCCTATCAATGATAACACTATTTCTAACTTTCTAATCTACTTTTATCAACTGAAAAAGTTCTGAAAATATGAAAAGGAAATAATAGGTATAGAATTGATAAAAAATCTGGGGTTATTAATTCTATCATATAGCATTCCGCGTATCTGTTGGAGCATTACCTGTACGGCTGTACCTATTGTATATTTTTTCATGCTACTACTCTAAGGCAAAAAAAAAAAAAAATACTAAATAAAATCGTAATATCCGAATACGTCATTACATACGACGCGGCATAGTTTTCAAAAGCGACCGAACGCGGCCCAACATGTTTGCCCGCGGCTCACACGGGTGCTGGTTGCGGCCGCGAGACTCGATTACCTCTAATATGAATATATAGTGAGTACCTGTACTATCGTTTTGCTTCAATCAGCTCGTCGATGAAACATATTGTGTTTGCGCGCATAAGACCATTATTATTATTGTATTATAAAGTCATATACCTATACAACTAATATAAATATTATACACTTACGGAATGTAACTGAAAAATCGGACTGTAGTATAACAAATGTGATGTTTAAGACGTGTTAGCAGGACTTTCCGTGATTACACCCTGTAGGTACCCACATAATACATAATAATATATGTATGTGTGTGTGTATATGTATCAGAAATTATCCGATTTATATCCGAACAATATTTATCTTTATATAGTATGATGTGCATTCAATATTAGGTTAAGGTATATAACATATATTGTAAAGAGTATAAATTGTACTTTAACGTATCTATGGAGAAATAAATGTGGCCGCGCACTACACGCACATATTATAATATGCGCGTTTAATATTCAGTAACCACTGAATCACGTATTGGCAAATTGTTTTAGGATTAGATTATTGTATTTTACAATAAAGTCGGTAGACGCGCGTACGTATAATATAATGCTGGTGCCAGGTACCTAACTTGACTTACGTACATTGAGTATAATATATCATGTCCTGATAAATTTACTGCACGAGTTTAATGTGTGAACTGTAGGTGTGCACAGTCTGTATATATATATATATATATATATGAACTATCATTGATATCATTGAATAACGTTATACACATACGTGCGTCATCCTATTGTTAATATTGATAACGCCTACGTGGACGCAGCCACTAGATATCGCATCGCAATAATTGTTTTATACTTGGTAAAAATTAATTCGAAACAATAGCTACCTATTAATAGTTTTTTTATTATGTTGGAGACCTGATCTGATATAAAAGCTTTAACTTGTAATACAATCAATCTCACGTGTGGTTAATATGTATTATATTTATCCGAATAAATGAATTACCGCGGGAACTTTGGTTCAACTACACTTACCATTTTTATATTTACTGAGTTTAAATTATGTAAAATAAAAAAATAACAGTATAATATGGTTAAAATTTGTACAAAAATGCATACATACAGTTTAAACATTATAACATTTCCCCATGGTGTAGAAACACTTTATAGATATACATAAAAGTATAAGACAGTTCCAAATGAAATGCTATCGATTAAACTGCTGTAAATGTGTGTTCTACACATAAAGATGTTATTTATTTATTTTAGGTATAATTATATTACATTGTACGTAGATCAAACCGAGTCGGGTCTGATTAAAGTAACATGACGATAGGATATTTCAAATATATGAATTTCGGAAATACATTCAGATGTAGTAAATATGTTAAATTTCATAAATTATCTCAAGTAAAAAAATAGTGAATTTAAAAAGAAAAATTAGATACGTACCTGTACATTGAGTTTTGGCAACATTTCAAAAAATGTTTCTGTCACTATCTAAAACGAATTGTTAATATTTATTCCTTGTATAATATTATTTAAAATATTAAATTAACATTTAAATGGTTGTTCGGAAATATCTCTTTTTCTATAATCCTTAACTATATAATAATTATGTGAGAACGACACTATTACATTGAAATAACCATTACATTCAATATCTTCGTATATATTACTACAATATACTATATCATGGTATTATCTATTATGAATTTATTAAAATATACAAAACACGTCGCGTCTTATACATCGTTATTTATTTACTTTTTTTCAATACATTATAATATAATATGTTGTTTTTCCACGAAATATTATAATAATATAATACCATCATATTATTTCTTACTCTTGTATACAATTGACTATATTATAATACGGGTATATATTAAATAGTAATAGTATTATATAGGTGTACCGTGGTAAATAGTTTACCGAACACTTACCGTCCGTATCCCCGATTTTATTCTCATTAACGTGTATGTATATATATTATATGGTATACCTACACACAAATCATTAGTCATATATTATATAATACGTATATGTAGTGACTATTATTCGATGCTGATATATTTTCGAACTGTCGATGGTCAATAAAATAAATACTGTAATTATTACACGATAATTAATGGTTAAAATCATATATTCGAATAGCAATCAATACATTATATACCCACGTAGAAATATACCTATGCATTAACTATAATTATGATTGTACCGCGGGAGCGTAATTAAATGTTTACGTATTGACGACATCGCGTAGGCAAATATAATATTGTTATAGACGGTTAACATCCGATAGAAGTTGAGGGGTAAAAAAAACGTCCATCTGTGCATTTACATAATATATTATACGCATTACTTCATTGCGATAATATAAACTATGATGTATACTTAGTGAGCTGTAATCGTTATTAAATACATGGCAGGTATTCGATTATTGCTGTTTTAATCGAACATAATAAATTATAACTCTCAAACTAGGATAGCATAATGAAGTAATTTTTCTCTTTTAACATAATATTAATTCATGGTAACTACATCATTGGCATAATATCGCGTTTCTCTATTATTATATTATTGTATTTTCTTATTATCTTATTTTCCTTACCAAATTACAATTCTTATTAAACCCTAATCGCACTGCAGCCACACAGTTTTACTGATCTAGCGAGTTTAGAGTGTTTAGACCAATATTCTTATCGGTATTTATAGAAGATCTTACGAATCGCATATATTATATATTATTATATATGTTGTTATGGTGAACAAAAAATTAATGGTTATTTACTATGACGCAATAAAGTAATTAACTTTTTGTTTTTATAACATTTATTTGTTTATTCGGTCAATGCTAATTAGTTCAACGTGTCCGTTTATACTATGTACCTATATTATATTTAGATTATTAATTTTATGGTTGCAAGAACAAGGTGTTATTAAAAACGTTACTGCACACGCGATCGATGGAATTAATGCGCGTTATATTTAATTTATGTATTATACTCAAATGCCACGCGGTTTCGATCGATTGTACTACACGCATTGTATAGGTATACATATAACTGCAGGACGGTAACGGATTTGTTCGAGTATCTGTTCGCATATATATATATTATATTGTAGTGCCTCTTGACCGTATTATTATAACAACACAAAGTCAATAATAAATTGAATAATTGAAATGCTATATGATATGACCCGTGTTATACATCATACATAATAAAGTCTGGTGGAAGAAAATTGAAGAAAAATAATTTTGTTTTGTAACCATCATGTACGTCCTCGTAAAAGTCTTTCGCGCGATATTTCATCCTTTCGAGAGCCGTTTAGTTGTACACACCACTCCGGAGTACGGTAAACACTTATTCCGCGACATACATGTGTGTGTGTGTGTGTGTAACAACAAAACAAGGGTTTATAAGGAGATCAAAAGGTGAAACGATCGGCTATACGCGCGAGCCGGTCTTAAACAAAAGATGACAGCCGGTCGCTGGCGGCCGTACGTGTAATACGTATACACATAAACGCATATAATCCACGGGCACCTATATATATGTATGTACATAAATATAATGTATATACACACATCGGTATACCTACGTGTGAGGTGTGTGTAGTACGTGTGCGGGCGGCTATAGTGCTGCGTGTATAGTAGTGTTACCACGGAGGAGTTACACCGCCGCCGCCGTCGGACCGACCGAAGCCGCGTTATAATATTATGTTTACGCGTGATATATAGTATACACATAATAATAATAATAATAATAATAATAATAATAATATACGTATACATATACATATATATATATATATATGCCTACACGCTCACACATACGCACGCGTGCACGTGTATATGTGCGCGTATTATATGGTATACTATTAAATGGAATGCCGTAGCGTCAAGCTGTCTGCTGCAATACACCACTATAATACGTCTCTACGCCCGCGCCCGCGAGTATGTACATGCATGTGTGTGAGGGCACTGGTCGGTCTCGTCCTCTCATCCGAATATATATATATATATATATATATATATATATATATATATACACGCCGGTCGAATAATAATAAATAAATAAATAACTAGAAAATATAACCCGTTGGAATATTATTTTTCGAAATGAATTACGACCATCATACACCACCATGTCTATGCGATAAACGTTTGGTCATTACCGCGATGACACAAGACATATATGTAGTTTAGTTTCATCATCTTTACGGGCCGTATAGGTACGCAGGTACTGTACGTACTTATTGGTTATTTACGTGTGCGTCGGTATGTTACAGTTCTTTTTTTGACGACGACGCGACTCTGCAGCAGCCACCGCCGACGGAAACGTGTTATAAAAAGGACGTGTCAATTATTATTTTTTTTTTTTTTAATAATTGCCAATCTTTTTCTTTTATATATTATTGCGTTGCAAATATTTTGTAGTACAACAAAACCTTCTTGTCACGGAATCGTTATAGGGACAAACCGATTTTTCCGTTATATAAGAGTTTCTACAATAGGGTGACTAAAAGAAAAAAAAATTGTTTTAAATAAACTCAACATTAAAATTTGCCTATATGTAAGTATCGAGTTAAAAATAAATTATACGTATTTTTAACATTTTCATTGCGTTCTCCACGCATTACTCACTATAGCTATAATTATATCCATAATTAATAAAACAATTTGTGATATTTGGTTATTTCCGATGATTAAAGGAGGCGTATATTTTTCAGGTTTTTTTTTTTTGTAACGCTTTATAATCGCAATTTTTATATTTTCCGTTTTATAAAAATTATTTTATTTTCGTTGATACAATGTTTCCATTTCCGGTTAATGAAGGTTCTGCTTTTAGAAAGGTCAATATAGTGTAGGTACCTATGTATATATATTTGAAACAAGACTGTGGTTATTTTCTGATGTTAAGAGATTTCCGTTATTTAAGGTTCATTTTATAATAGGTTTATGCTCTGTAATTTTGAGTGTATATCCATTGAGTTTAAAATACAGTATACACAGATAGGTCATCCTATACTTTAAAACACTATGAAAATACCAGTGGTTTCTATTGTTAAAAACTCGTTTGTATCATATTGAATGCAAACGATTACAGCGATGTCTAGTGGCTGCGTCCACGTATGCACCAATTATTTTAACAATAAGACGGTGTATCTGCAGTGCCTGTAACATAAAATCAATTACTATATTAGTCATTAGATGCGGTCATTGTACGCACGCGCATTGTTAATTAATAACACAATAACTGTGTTTTATACTGAACGCGGTGCAAGTGAACGGTATCAAAGTACGAAAAAAAACAAGAAGAAAAAATTTAGTAAACGATAATCATTTTTAAATAATTTGTACAATAGAACGCCGTGGGCACGCGTCATGAATATTATTGATAATGTTCGACAGAAATATTATGCTCAGTAATCGTTGGAAGTCGCAGTAATCATGCGAATTTTGAAACACGTCGGTATCATAATATGATACTATTGTACGTATTTATTACAATATACAATGTGTTATATTGAATTGCTGCTGTGTAATTCGCATACATTATATAAACGGCTCAACGTATTTTGCGGTTGTACAAAAAGTTTCTAGAAATGTAATACGTATATCGAATAATACGTAGGTATAATGATAATATGCAGATAATCGTATCCAACGCGTTTATAAAATCTGCGGTCCTCGACCAACAATGTTTGTATATTGTAATACCAAAAAAAAAAAAAAACACTAAAGCAAAACAATATTGCTTTGACGACCAAACTATACGCAAGGAATAGCTATATCTGGACATCACGTGTGATATTATAATTAGAGATGAGTGTCAGGGTAGCCTATATTAAGGATATCTCTGATTATAACATATGTTCGCGGAAACACGGACTTCAATGTTGACGGCAATGTATGCGATAGTGTCACGGAAAAGTCAAAACGCGATTCTAAAAATAGCGTCGATCGAAAAAAGAAAAAGTGATTTCGACCGAGGTCAATACGCGATACATAGCGTACCAATCCGAAATATTAATGCTTAATCGACTACAGAAACTCGGTGATATAAATGAATATTTTTGGATGTTAAAACAATCCGGTTTTCCTTACAGGCATATTATAATATAGGTACCTGTGACCTCGCTGCCGTACGCATCTCGGCTGTACGTATTATAATATTATAATTCAGTGTGCAGCGGTGTTTCAAGGGTATATTATAATAATATGTATATAATATATACAAAAAACTGCTTTAATCTAAATATTGGTTATACGCCTGTACACACGTCGATTTTACATCGTGTCGGACCAAGTGCACTCGTGTACGAGACACATATTATCCTGACCTCTATATAACGCGCACGTTGCACTAATCGCAATAAAACGCATAACATTATGGTCTCATTATTAGGTACCTATAATATTGTATTTAATTCAACAGCGCAGAGTATAGGGTTTATTTTTATTTTTTTCAGTTGTCAAAACACATTTGTGGACAGTACAATATTTTGGCAAAAATATTATATACTCTCATATACTTTCAGATCAATAGAAAACTATACTGCTATAGCAGCAATGTTTCAAGTACTCAAGTACTAACACTAATGGAGGAATGAGCTCTAAAATAATATAGTGCCCAATGTTTTAAAATTCTGTAGTTGGACAGTAAAATATGCTCTCTCTTATAAGAAACCATTAAAACTATTACTGCTGTAACAGTACTGTGTTTATTTTAACGGTTTATATTCTACTACTTATAACAGTGATAATATTAGGCGTGCATCAACTTTAGAAATTAAAACTATAATAGTAGTAGTAGCATAGAAGTAGCATTGCTGTTCACTAAATATGAATCCGGGATTTTTTCTTTGTGCATCATTTCCGTCCCTCGTTCTGTTTTTTATTTTATTTAAGAACATATTATTTTACAAGATGAGTAAAAATAATCACAACATAGTTTATCAGTATATATATATATTCTTTCTTTTAATGTCATAATATGTAAGGAAACTTATCCGTCAATAGAATCTAACGTGATTTCGAGTTATTAGTGTATTGTATATTCATTATTGTTGTCAAACAACTTGTGATTGAATCTCTGCACATCATTGGATTTCCTGAGAGAACGAGAAAAGGGAAACTAAATGATTCGGGTGCGTGTGAATCATTTTGAGTGAAATCTGGAATGATGATTGGTAGTTAACAATCATACCATTTTTTATTTTTAAATAGTTGTGAAATGTGTCCGTTGGATCCTTACGTATTATAACATTACAACGTATAACAAGAAAACGAAAAACGTCTTTCTCGGATTAGCGCATCTATACCGCAATTTATACACGCATGTTATACGAAATTGCAGCTAAAAACCCCGTTTTATCACCAATGCGATGTTTCTGATTAATATTTAACACTGTCGCCACCAATATTATTTCCTATAAGTACGTTATTTTTGTTCCATAGGATTCAACAATAATATATGGTGAAGCCCAAAAGCGCAAAAGGTCAATTTTTTTCGATAGACCAAAAGCGCAAAAGGTAAATTTTTTTCAATAGCCCAAAAGCGCAAAACGAATTTGCGCTTATGTATCTTACTACCTTAGTAGTGGTATTACCAACTCTAAAATCAACTCCAATATAAAAGCATGTAACTTATACATAGAAAAAACTATTTCAAGATTGGATTACTTAAAAACTGTGGGCTTTAAATTTCAAATTTAATATTAAGGTATTTACTTAAATATTTATTAATTTATTTATTGATCTTAAACAAAACATCTATTAGTTGTTGCTATTAAATTAAATACAATTTTTGTAATTATTTATATATTTTTATACTGAAATACACATTTTATAATCACGAATAGCATATAGTATATGAATAACTATATGATTTTAATAAAATACATTTTTTTTTATAAAATGAATTTACGTTTATGGGTTATGAAAGAGGTAACTTTTTTTTGCGCTTTTTGCGCTTTTTGCGCAACGGTTTAAGTACGTGGGATATTATACCGCTGAGGCGTAGGTAATTACCTGTTTTTATTTGTAAATAATATTTTATTAGCATCTGCAAGACTGAAACTTTATGGCGATGAGCATATAGTTATGTGCATTGTGCGTTGTTAGAATATATTATTCTATTCTACAGTAGAAAACGTTGTGTGTCTCTATACGTATGTATAATATCATTTCCGCCAGGAAATTGTGGAAGTGGATTGATTAACTCAAATGTTTTATACATGTCTGAAATATGTATTATTATTATTGTGTTGACGAGAAATAATTTATAATAATTATAATCGCTACCTATATTTAAAGCTATATATATACCGTGTGGAATAATCGCTGTTGAAGTCTTGTTATTAAACCGCTTACAATTCATGAGTTTTATTTCTTTTTTTATCACAGTGACCTTGTTTCTCATTGTTATTGAATTACACATTTTCCAATCATAAAAATTAAACACAAACTGCTATGCCGATACACCTATATGCAATGTTTATATAGGCGAAATACGAATTAGTACGCAGTATTAATGATATGAATTATTATATATTATAAATCCTAATGATTTTTCGTTAAAACTACAGTGTACAATGCAATTTATACGTACCCGCCGATCGTGATTCAACACTTATGCAGTACTTAAATTTGGATGAGGGACTTGGGGGGGGGATTAAGTACCCCAATTTTATCGTAACTGTCTTGCAAAAAGTGACTAGCCACTTTTATTTGTTATTTTTATGACGTATAGTATGTATAATAATCAATGGAATTATATTAATAAATGTTCACAACGAGTTACACGTATACTTTTTATCAAGTGCGTTAAGAGGTTGTGAAATATTATAATTTAAAAAACTTATACAATATCATAAAAAATATCAAAAAAATCGCCCAACCAAACACAGATAATTTTCTTCCGATAAGTTTGATAATAGGTCAGTTTACGTTCACATTGAAGCTAATATCATAGCATATTTTAAATGCAAATTTTCTATGTTGTACGATTGAGACAACATATGCGGGTGTAATAGTGTCTTCTCAAGTAATTGCGGAAGAAATATTATGTTAGGTTTAGGTTAACCTTATCGAGTTATTACAATTATTTTTTTAGCTACATGGGTACATATAATATAACTTAATATTATATAAGGAGTGCAGGTGTACGCGTTTGATACAATATAATGTAAAAATATTATGAGAGGTTTTTCGAAGAAATGATGTTTTAACGACTGCTAAAAACGTAAAATTTATATTTGATTTACTTTTTAATTTCAGGTTTGGAAACAATGGTTGGACCTTTGAACTTTGCCGAGAGGAGACGGGACGAAGCATGAAAAGGCGTTATATATAGCTGTGCTCCTTCAAACCATTCCGTATAGACTTATACGTATATTTATGTACAAATAGTATATACCTGTACTATTGTATTTCAATTATTATGCGTGTTTAAATTATTATATAAAACAAATTGTAGACAACAAAAGGAAATAAAACTTTTTATCATAAATGAATGTATTCATGTTTAGAAAATATTTGATTTATAATATTATATTATAACGTTAATAAGTGGCTAAATCCTGTATTACTGTGTATTATATTTATATATAAATTAACGTTCTTTGTAGTACTTATATTATATTATATTATATATACATCGACCCTGTAGATAATTTTGTCAGTTATTGTTGCTGTCAAAAAAAAAAAAACGATTTAAAAAATAATAATAAATTATATTGTTTTGTTGCTTCAATATCAAATATTATACAATAAAGACGAACATAAAAAAAAAAAAAAATTATATTAAATGTATTGGAAAAAAAATTGAATGTTATATTTTGATTGTGTATTGAATGCATTCGTATACATTTTTCGAATGAATTATCTGCTGGAGGTGTAAGTGGTGGGTACACAGTACAGTACTGTGTGGACTCCGTAAGAAAATTAATCATTTTAATTATTATTATTCGATGACTGTTTGTCATACAGTATGCAACAACGCGTATATAATATATAATTATTAACCCTTTCGGCAAAATAAAAAACGTCACCGCGTAAAGTGCGCGCCACTGATGAATTCCGAATTTGTTAATAATTAGAAAACAATATACAATACGTATATAACTACCTATTGAACCGCGTAATGGTCTGCATTATTAATTATACTATCCAGAGGGGTGCAAATAAGTGTTGTCGTTACTATTGTATTATTTGAATACAAATTACGTGTACAACACTTGTATAAATGCTCTTTTGCATATTATATTAATTTAATTATAATTTATTTTTATATCGTTTTGATTCACTGCAAAAGAACATAATTTTTGGTCATGCTCTCATCAAAGTTTTCAATATCAATGTATTTTATTTCATGCGTTCTTTGTTTTTTATTTTATCCTTTACTAGTATGACAATCGCAATTATTGCCTATATGGTATTTATTTTTAAAAATATATTTTTCGTAGTTGATTAATGATATCATTTAAAAAAATATCGTTCTGTATTTTTTTTTTTTTTTTGCATTCGTCCTGCATGGATTATTCCAGTGAACTACTATAACGTGTAGGTATGTAATTTATTATTTATATTATCATGGGTCAACTGGCGAGGGCAATATTAAAAACATTTATTGTATACATTAAGAAGTACACTGTATGCTCGCTATAGGCAATATAACTCGTAATAATTACGAACACACACACGCCGACATATTTCTCTAGTGGATAATCGAGTACGAGTTACTCAATTTTAATATAATCAGTCCAGTTATACTCCAGCAGTAAAGTTACTCGGCTCAATTTAGTTGCTTTGATGTATCACAGCTGTTACCGGTAAGTGCATTATTTTTTTTATGCATTTTAATAGCTTTTCGTAAAAATAATTATTTTTCACGAATATAATATATGCAGAACTATTAGATCATAGAACTCTAAGCAGTTTGATGTTAATGTTCAAGAATAATGAACTTTATTGAAATAATACAAACATAGGTATTACTAAACATAAACCAAATAAAATTTACTTTGATTTACAGGAGATATTACGACAGGTAAGTCGTCATAGGACACCCGGTACATAAATATACGTACAAAATGTAAATACTATATTGTGCAATGCAGGCCGCGAAACTCACGCGGATCAATGCGTATAATTGTAGTATCGCGCACGAAATATTATATAAAACGATTCGTAAAAAAAAAAAAAAACAGTATACCCATCAGTATATTATTTACCTATAATACGTATATTATACCACAGAAAATGATCGCGGTGTTTTTGAAACTGTTGCTCAATCACGACTATAGTGGTCTCGAAAATATAATCTAAGACACGACTTTTTCGCAGTGCAAGGGTGACGCGGCAAGTGTTTTGCATTATAGTATTATAATGTCTGATGTCTGTGGCTGCGGTACAGCGATTTGAATACAGCTTTTATCTATATGAATTTTTATCCATATCTAAACGAAATACGCCAACTGCAAATTACTATAATGCATAATATATTTATTGATGTAATATATTGCATGTTGTAACATTTTAACATTTTAAAAAATACAAAAACACGAAAAAGTGATTAATATATTGTGATATAATAAGCTCAGTACCTAGTAGAATAATAATATCAATATTATGAATTATTGGAATGGTCATCATGTATATATACATAGATGTAGGATATAATTCGTACAATTCTGCAGAAGCTTTTGTAAAAAAAAACAATTATTTCTATAAATTACCATTGTTTATTTACTTCCATGAGACTATGAATTATAATTATTTATATATTAATTTATATTTCCACCGTGGAAGGTCTACCTACGTATAAAGCGTAACATTTTAGACTTGAATCCAGAGATTGCATGATGAACAATATAGGTAACTATTAAGTAATAGTGTAGAACAGAGTTTAAAAAGAATTTTTAAAAATTAAAAAAAAATAATCGCTTAGTAGTGTATGTGTCGGGGCTCCTTAGTTGCGTCCCGCTAAAAAGTTATACATGAATTGCGTCCCATTATATTGGTTAGGTAGTAGAATTTTTATTTCGTTTTCAGGGGTTCTTAACTTTGATGAATTTATTCATTTATACAACTATTTTATCTAAAGTCGACATTCGACAGTCGTATATATAAGATCCAGCCATAAAACTATAGTATATACTGTTGAGTTTAGTATAATAGTATATCTTTTACTGCAGTTCAGTCTTCGTTTTTACTCAGTTTTTAGTTTTTCGTATACTTACGTGAGCTGTGATAACTGTTTAGTTTTTATATAT
>JAIPRK010002286.1:0-23624 GCA_025469195.1 Chaitophorus viminalis | reverse complement strand
CTACATTCACTTTCCTTTCAGAAAAGTTGCTGTATAAGCAAATCGAAGCATTTTTACTGCAAAAAAAGTTGTCGTCAGGCACAAAAAAAAAAAAAAAAAAACACACATCATTGTAAAATCAATAGATTCCATCACTCCGTTCAGAATCTAAAATAACAACTTTACTTTTGTTATCACATACTACACTAGAAAAATATGCCAGAAAATAAAAGTGGTAACGTGAACCGAATTACAATGACCAACTGTGGTGTGAGGGTGCGGTTACGTAGGTACAAGTAAAGTTTCATGTACACAAAATATATTTTAAAATTTAAAAGTATTTTTATCATAATGGGTAATCATTAATAATATGTTCATAAAACATTCTCTCTCTTTACTAATATCCAGCTATGAAACTAGGTATAACATTATGGTTTCATTTAGACTATTTAAAAATTAAACTGCCCCATGTCCATAACCTTTAGTGAATAAATCTTGATTTATATAATAATGATTGTGGAGCACCCTGGAAATAATGAAATATAATGGAGAAAGATAAAATGTACTTATATGTCCTTGAATTATGAGTAACGTAATGACATGTAAGTAATCGAATTACATAATATATACGTCTAAAATACGTCAGAGAAATATTTATTGAAGTAGGTATAATAAAATGTAAGACGATACACCAATATTATTACAATGTATTTTGATACTATCGATCGTATACTGTTTTCTACTATACTTTATCTCTATGACGATTTGTTTTCCATAAAGATCAAAGCTGAAAACCTGACAAATGTAAAATGACAGTAATCTAGTGAAATATACAGAAAAAATGTTTTCAGATAATGAAGTAGCACGATTTTGAGCAGATTATTATACATATGAAACAATGAATATCACTTACACGTAAAATGTTATGACCTCATGATGTTCGAAACTTTATAAAACAAA
Source organism: Chaitophorus viminalis (assembly GCA_025469195.1). Taxonomy (NCBI): domain Eukaryota; kingdom Metazoa; phylum Arthropoda; class Insecta; order Hemiptera; family Aphididae; genus Chaitophorus; species Chaitophorus viminalis. The sequence goes on along the minus strand of JAIPRK010002286.1, from coordinate 22,685 downwards.
AACAATATAATAGAAATGTAAATTTATAGCAGTGATCAAACGACTAGTTAGAAGCTGTAATAACGCTTTTACAAAACAATTTAATGACAATTATAAGATTATAAATAAGGTGAAAAATTGACAAAATAACTGGTGTAAATCATTGGAGATTCCTAGAGAAGAGGGAACCATTTTGTTCGGGTGACTTTATAAACATGTATTTTTGTAAAAATAAATAGTTTCAGAATGATTCAAAGCTAAAGGTTTTTGTAAATTATTTTTTTAAATATCGATAAATCATTGAAAACATCTTATAAATAAATTACATCTTCGTTCATATTTCGTTGTTATTTTGCAAGTAAAATGAACAAATAATACGATACATTAGATAAATAATAATTATTATCATATTAAAAACTATATTTGTATAATAAAATATTTTAACAAAACAGAATAAAAAGAAAAAGAAGGTCCTTGTTATAGGAATATAAAATTATATATAATAATACTATGTTACCAATGTTATATAATATATTTTAAATGGAATCTTTAGACCAATTGTCATGGGAACACAGAGTACTACGCATTCCACTCTAGAAATTCATCAAAGTATAACAGGTATACTTTTATATTATGTTCATGGACAAACATAAAGAACTCTTTTGAAAGTAAAAATGAAAATAATTAATTAATTTATTCAATAATAGTGACCTAGTGTTTAATACATTCTATACCAATATTGTACCATATACAATATACATAAATGTAGTTTATGTATGATTATTTATAATAATTATTAATAAACAAAATTATTTATAAAGCCAATTATAATCGTATATTTTGTTATTTATTATTAAGGAGTTTGTTTGTACGCGGAGATTTTATAGTCAAGTGCCTAGAAACAATATCCAGAACTGTGAACAATACAAAACATACCTACCTAATATTATTATAATAGTACCATGCACGAAATCAATTGCTATACTTTTAACTGATTAATTTAGGTCAAAGTGCAAACCATTTATGACTTACAAGCACGGACAAAGGTACTATGTCCGTGCTTACAGATTACAGTAATATCATTAGTTTTAATCATTTGTTTCAAAAACCTTTGGAATAACAGAACAAACCTATCAAAGAAATAATTAATAATAAATCACAGGTCGGAATTAAAAATAAAAATTAGTAAAAATAAAAAGAAAGTAAGTATAAATAAAAAAACGGAACAGGATATAGTACAATAACACGATAATTTCTGTCTGTACTCTGTACCCTTAACACAAGTATGACCCGGCAAAATGAACCGGTTTTTACTTATGACTATTACTACTCTATCTGGATATTTTTTTTCATCAGTAATCAGTTTTTATCGTCTTTTATGACTATGCCTATTGTCTTCTTCAATTTTTTTTATGCATGTAATATGTTTACAATGCGACCCACTAAAAATAGAAACAAAATATAAGTTTTACTTTCTCTTAACGCATCTACTACATTGTTTTAAAATTGGAAATTGTAATTTAAGGGTCGTAAACTAAAATTAAATTTGTTTGACCATCAATATAGATACCTACGATGAAAAAATCCAATTTAAAATTATTTATGTATCTTAGATTTGAGCGTTTAACTGGGCTCAAGAGCGCGTATATTTAAATATTAAATAAACGGTCGTTCTACGTGAAAATAATCAGAGATAGTTGTGCCATAATTCGAATCGATGTCCTATAGGCATAATATAACACTGAGTAAAACAAAATATGTTCTAATCACGATATTCGAATTATATGATCCTAACTAATAAACATTGTTACAGTTAGTGTTGGTGTTTCATTACTAATTAGCAGGGTTAGGGTCGTTAGGGACTTATATGAGTTACATGTTTTTCAATAATCGTTTACATACAACAGCGGTTCCCAACCCATGGGCCTCGGGCATCGTGGAGCTAGGCCGTGAACCGTCATGACTAACGTTTATAGTTCTGGTTAAAATAGTATTATTATTACATATTTTTAGTTATACCAATATTTAAACAATAATAACTACACAATTAAAGCTATCAAGTGTAGTTCAATCTGATATAGTTCGTACACGTTTATAATTAATATCTGTTATTTGTTATTCTGATTGTATTTTAAACTTGAAGGGATTTTCGACAGTTTATATACTCTGCGTAAACGTGTTTTTTTCGCTTTCATATATTTTTTTTTTTTAAATAAACTATTTATTGCGAGTGATTTAAGGCTAAAACTATCCAGTTTTCGAGATATTGACTTTCTTGTGGGGGACAAGCAGTGTCAAAAATCGCATTTAATTTTTTAAGTTGTAATTAATTAGGTTTAATTAATTTTTTTTTAAGCAATTGGTTTTTAATTCTTTTTGTAATGAATTAATAACTGATGTATGTAAATATTATATATACAGCTATTAGTGATCCTTAAAGAGGATTTTTTTACAAAATTGGTGGGCCGCACAACTAAACAGCTTGGGAATAGCTGGTTTAAAACATAGCTAAGTTCTATAGAAATTTGTTTTATAGTAATAAGAGTTTAAAGCAATTAAAATCATTTTTATTTTGCATATATTACTCTTTTTTCCCTATAAGTGCATATTTTAGACATACTATACAATACTTATTATGAATTTTCTAAAAAAAACTATCAATATGATTGAATATTTATAAAAATTTTAATCATGAAAACTACATTTATTTATAATTGAAATTCTTGTTTTATTTTTTTCTAAAGTCAAATTTCAAGGAAGAAAAAAATGAAAATATTAAATAATAATAATTAATAATCAATTAATTTGTAATTTTAGATTTTTAATGGAAAATAAAATATTTTAAGAGCATATTTGATAATTTTTAAGGGCATAAATACATGTATATTCATAGGTTTTTAGGACTATTAAGTCTCCAGCCCTACTAATTATTAATTGCTTAATTACCATACTTAAATTAAATATAGATACTCGTAGTAAATTTTTAATTCATCTATTTGAAATTTATAAAATTTGTAATTTATTCTAATAAAGACTAAAATTTTAATAAAAAAAAAATTAGGAATTTACTTTCAATATAAATATAATGAAATTATAGAAGAAAATAATATTAATAGGCTTTGCAAACGGAGTTCGCTCTCATATTTTAATATTTGTTTGGCATATCAACACAATACGGCTGTTGTGGCATAAGTCAGTAACAATGTCGAATTAAATTTACCACGGATGTATAATATAATATATTATGTATGACATAAAACTACGTGATGATATTTTTGGTCCCCGTAGCAGCTGATATGTAACAATAATACAGTTCATAACACTGTAATACTGTATTAAATTATTTACTGTACACTTAAAATGTTTACGAAGTTCAAGTCTTTAAGCCATGAGGATTCACATTTTTCATCTGTGCAGAGGTCTAAAGATTCCAATCAACCATGCACATGTCACATGTGTACAATAAAATGTTCATTGGACACGTGCATAGGCCATTGAGGATACGGCCCGACTGACGCAGCTGAAAAGACCACTATCAATTTTGAGGAACAATAAAAGAACCAATTTCATAAGAAAATATTGTGGGTGGGTTAAAAATAAAACATGCTGAAGCAGTGCATTAAAAGTAGTAAATTTTATTGGAATTATTGCCTTGAGCTGTGATTTTAATTTAATTATTTTTAAATGATACAAGTTTTTTCTGAGAACATATTGATTATAATCAAATACTAGTATTTATAATAAATTATATTATTACACTGGGTATTCTACATTTATACAATACATAAATATTCTCCAATAGTCGTAGAAAATATTAAATTATGTTTAATTTTTAAAAAATTGTTGTTACCTTAAAATAATATAAATATTTTACATTACTTAAGATGGACACTAGATATGATATTATGATTAGCATGCAAGATAAATCATTTATTGAAAATCAAATTTAAATTTAAATTAATAAAGAATCATTAATCGTATGTAAACATACAAAATAAGTAGTATATTAATTTAACAGTAAAAATATCTGTTATTTAAACAATCAAAACTGATTTAAATTACTTTTAAAAAATGATATGACTGAAATTTATACAACCTATAGTGACTCATACAATAACACATTTGGTTATCATGGTCCAAATTCGTAAACACAAACAACTGTATTCCTGTGGTACAATAATAATACCAGATACCTATAAACCAGCAATGCAAATAAATATATACTAATGCATTTTTAATATACCTATATATATTGATAATTATATAGCTATTATATACGTATCCTAAAGTATAAGGTTTGTATGTATTAATACAATATGTACAATGGTACAATGTACATTGTAAATCGATTTGGTTATAACTGATAATCTTCATAATTACAATTTACAAATACACACAAATATTACAAACGAAACAATATCAAAATTAAGTAAACACAATTAAAAATAATCTAATACATGTCATGTCCGATGTCCACTAGAACAAAAACTGTTTTCATGCATTTGCCATTAATGTATTATAAATTATAATATACTTATAAACCATGGATAATATTGTTTATAAAATCTATATTCTATGCCAAATCTCCGATAATTATAAAAGTATAATTTAAATATGTCGCATTTATTTGATAGAAAAATGAAGGTTATAAAATAAATATTATATTTATATATACATGATTCATATAAGATACAATAATACAAAATACAAAAAAAACTGTTAGTAATATTAGACAAACAAAAATGAAGATGAAACAAGAATTATTATTCTATTATACTCCTGCTGGAATTTCCGACATTAGTTCCAAAAATCAATCTGATACTTCTGGTGAATTTACATTCTTAAATTTCTTTGGAAGACCAAAACATTATTGTAACCATTTTCCATCCATAATCTAGAGCTAGACTATTAGCTTTATTTATATTTGTTAAGCTGAGGCTTTTAATTTTTTTAAACCAACATTGCTCTAAATCAAATCTGCAAATAGAAAATTTATTTCTAGCCAAAAATTAGATTTAGGCTTATGTTAACGTGCAATCCTAAAATAAAATGGGCTGTTTTTATTCAAATTTTGTGCAGTTATAAAAACCTAATTTTTGTATTAAAACTAAAATAGGGGTTTTATTGTTTTAAGAATATATGTGAGCAAAATGGTCATGAAATGAATTAATTTTTGCATCAAAATAAACAGGTAGTGTGTAACCTCGGCAGCAACCAAAACCATAAGCAAAATTTGGAGTCAAAATTACAATTTTAGGTGGGGTTAATTTATGTTCAACTACTCTGAAATGGGCAACTCTATTGAAGTATTTATTTTTGCTTAGGGTTTTGTATTACCAGGGTATCCAGCCCCACCCTCCCCCAAGAAATTATGTTGTGCTTATGGTTCAACAGTTATACAATTTTCCGATCATAAACTCTAGTGCAGAGTTTATAATAATTTTCTCAGAAGTTATTTTTAATACATATTTTCATAGATATTCATATATTCACACCACATTTTGATGGTAACAGACAAAATTGAATATACCAAAAATCTGTAATGGTTATTATAAAATATTAAAATCCATGCATATTGAAAAGTTAACAGTAAAATAGTGTAAAGACTTACAAGTTATATTATGATAATACTGATAATAGATAAGAATCTATTATATAGTGTGTTTCATTTCCCATGACAAATGTATTAATAATTATAATTTTGCTAGCTAATTTTATTACATTTCTACTAACAAATTGAAAATCAAAATGCATCTGTAATATCTACAACTAAATATTTACTGTGCATTCAATTATTGTAAACTTAATACAATAAATTTATATAAATTTAAATTTTCGTAAAATCGTAAACAACTTAAATCAAGATTTAAATATTGAACATCATCCAAGCTAAGTGCTACTACTGGGTGGCTCCTTACTCACGTAACCCTTACTGTTTTGTTACTCCATTCTCACATATACTTATTATGCTAATTGTATAGATTGTATATTTCTTGTAATAATAAAAAATAAAAAAATAAAAAAAATATTGAACAAAGCAAAATAACTCAATGATTAAACTAAATGATTTCCAATATCACCACCATCTCTTATAAAAAGTATATTCACCAAGGTTACAAGGCTTATTGCTGTACTTTTTCAGGAAATACACAAGTTGAGTATTTGGTAATTATAAAAATGTAAGAAAAACGTAAAAACAAAATCGGTCATACCACAAAAACTACTGGTCTCAAGCGTTTCAACTCTATGGCCTAGACGGTCAAGGCCAAATCATTTAAACAGGTCAAAGAAATAGGCATACAGCTAAGGAGAACTAATCAGTAATCATTGTGTATTATGTCTCAATAAAAACGATTGTTAATAACGTTAACCAGTTCTGATGGATCATATGGAATGCCGAGACAAATCCATCGTAAAAGACAACATAGAACTTGTTTTTTTTTCGATCTACAAAACCAAAATTGGGTCGAATCTTGGCGGGAAATGAAAATAGCCAGTGTAATTTATTTCTAAAACTATAAGTACAGCAGAGTTGTATTTCTATTCGATCTAGATTCATCTTTATAGACCTGCAATTTTAAGTAACTGGTTAATACCAATAGCTTACACTAAAAAACACATACTTATAAATGTGTTTATAATTATATTTTGATGAAGCTTTTATACTCGCTTATATATTAATAAATCAATATTGTGGCCATTAATAAAGATATAATGAATATTTTAGTTTCTTCACATTTACTAAGTACAAATTCATCATATTATAACTCTTAACCCAAAAAATAAAACTAGAAAGCTTATTTAAAGACATGTTAAGGAAGAATCAAATTTGAGAAAGGAACAAATAATTATACTAATTTATTTGTCATAACTTCATAAGATAAGGAACTATTTACAAGAAAAAGAATGATTATTGTGTTAATAAATAATACTGTAAATAAAATGATTATAGTAAAAATTAGTGATTAATGATAATATTAATGATAGTTGATAAGTCTTGCAATGACATTATATTTATAATAGTGGATGCTGTCACACCTTGAATGTAATTTGCAGTTTACCTCATATTCAATAAAGCCATTGAATTAAATCTGAATACATATGATAGATTACAATTTGTCAATTTATACTAATATCTAGATTTTTTTTTATTACTATGCAGTAACAATTTAAGAAAAAATAATTACTTCTATAGAGGATTTTAGTGGATATAGAATATTAATGACTTTTGTTTGACACAATTAAGAAAAGTAATTTTACAGTATTAAAAAAAATAATGTAAGTAATTCATATGAATTTAAAAGAACATATGAATAATAACTGTCACATATCATTGTTTTTTCCACTTAGTATAAAAGATGAAATCAAAAAGCATAGTTTTAAAATGTTTACTATAAAAACCATATACTTGAAAACTAAAAGCAGTAATTCTTATTACTTGCTGTTATCTACAGGAAAATAGTGTTTTAAAAAATGAATTGCGATCTCCATTTTTAAACCCGATGACAAGTCATGTTGTAGCAATTTTAGACCAAAATTCTTATCATTATCCTAATCAAAAGTTGCAAAAAAATATTTTAAAACTAGAACTATGAAGCTTTTAAAAAACAATATCACCGTATCATTTCTAATAACCAATAGATTTTTCTTCAAGGGAAAGTCAGTAAATTATGCTAATTTTTGTTAATAAATATATATATAAAAAAATTTGGATTTAAGTTAAAAGATTTGGGTATATTTCTAAAATTAGAAAAGTATTTAACAGTATTAACCTCTATTTATTATGTAAATATTTTTATAATACTGGGAATTGAGGTACAGAAAAGGTCAAAGAATAAGATCATAAAACAAATAAAATACATATGGTATCCAAAAATTATTAATAAATTGTAAATACTTACGGTAATCACCAAAAAAAAATGAATGGGATACCACAGAAAACTGAGTTTGGGACTATTCTCTTTATAATATATAAATGTAAAACTGAATACCAATATTGAAATAATTTGTTAAGCGGTAAATTAATTTATGAACTTATTCAATAATCTAAGATTAATACCATTGATTATTTAATCAAATGAGAATTATCAATACTTCATTTGTACAATCAGTATTTCCCTATGAAATTGAGATATAGAAAGAAAATTATGATATTAATTTAAACATTTTAAACTAATTAAAAGTAACCATAAGTAAAATTATAAACTGTACCTATAACATAATTTAAAATTATACAGTAGGTACTATATGCACTGATTATAATATAAAATAATATACAAAATAAAATGGACATAATTTTAATTGTTTACCAAATTTGCTCAATTATTACTAAGGTTATTAGTTATAAGCATACAAAACATTAATCAAAATGTATTTATAGGTATAATACTATTTAAGAAAACAATTAGTAACTGCACTAAATAATAATATAAATGCTTTGGATATAAAAAAAATTGCACAATAATACATACAAGAAACCTAGAAATGAATATGAATAAATAAATGATTCCATCAACTGTAATAATTTTAAAGTTATGTGTTAAGGATCAAAAGAAGAAAATATATTCATTGCTTTGTCAATAAATCCGTTATTGTTTTATACATAAGTATATTACTATGTAATGTTTTCATTCGTTGTGCATACACCTGAGTTTAAATTCAGTATAGTTGTATTAACTGTGGAATTATATTAGTATCCAGCTTAAGAATTTAACACCTTCAATAGTTCAATACAAGCAGCTACTTACTTAAAAAAGGTGTGCAAATATTTGTATTATTATTAGATGAAATAACTGGGAGTTCAGTTATGAATTTATGACTATTATTTATATCATTATAGTTTATAAAATATTTAAATACACAATTAAGTTATTAGCAGTTAACTCGAATTACTAATAAATACCATAACATTTAATGAATTATGTAATAGGTGTTTAGGGAAGTGAATCATCTTGGCATAGCATCAAAACAATAAATGTATGACCAACTGAAATTGTAAGTGGCCACATAAAAATGTATTTAAAAACTAAAATAACACTATTTGTAAGATAACTTATATAACTGAGAGCAACAAGTAATAATAAACTAAGAATCAATTTATAAAAATAAACAAATACACCTAATTTAAAATAAAGTTAATAATTTCACAGAAAAATGGGATAGTAAATTTATAAAAATAGGTATTATTTAAGTATGAAAATGAAAAAATTATGCAAAAATTAAGGCTAAAACTTTTAAGTATTGGTACTTTAACGGGAATATAATCAAAATAAGAATGTTAAAACATTTACCTAATTAAATTTCAATAAATAATCCTAATACAAAAAATTATTTTATAATGGATCAAAAATTTGTATTGTAAGATAACATTTTAGGATATGTAATTTTATTCCTAGTTTCATTGCTAGAATCCAGGAGCTAGCAACACCAATCGATTATCAGTGACTGCAGATAATCTAGACTAAATACTTCATTTAAATGTTTTTGTACCTATTTTATTTAACCTTGTGTATTTTATTTACTCAAACTACCCAAATAAATATTCTTATTTATACTTACCTATTGAATTTTACTGTACGTCTATATGAAAATATTAGATAATTAAATTGAGTAATTTAGATCTAAATTGGTTGATCTGTTAGATATACTATAACCTGTATGAGTGTACAGTTTTAAGATAAAATACAATACATATACTCATACATACCTTCTAAAGCCTAGGAGTAAAAATTAAAAAAAAGCCTTAGGAAGAATTGTAAACTTGGTAAATAAAAGAACAAATTTAAAATTAAAATATGTTATATCTACTTACTAAAATTATAAAGAATCAACATTTTTACACAGTTTTTTATATCATAGGATTCTAAAGTCAATTATTTTTCATCAAGATGAGTACATTTTTTTCATGGGATAGAATATAGTTCAGTCTATGACTCTATGCCTCAACTTATACTGCAGAAAACATGAGTTTCACACTATTATCAAATAAATAATTACAATCTAACCAAAAATACCTAAACAATATCTTGATCGATGCAATATAACATAGTTAATTTTGTAAATGTAAGTAATAGGTACACAATAGAACACAACATCACATTTTTAATAAAATAATAACTACACAACACTAGTATTTAATTTACGGAAAAGAGCTGATGAATTAAACATTTACAAGAAACATTAAGACATGTTCATTAGCAAATGAGTTTTGACAATCATAATAAACTTTTGAAATAATAACAATAATTATACAGGTTGAAGTTTTTACTCAATATATGAAAAGAATTTAATATACTTAATATAGTTAAATCTATCTAAAGATTTAAGATGCCAAAGCAATATTGGCAATAATATTCAGAAAATTAAAAGATATTGATTTTCTCATTGCTATAGGGACTGACCACAAAAACTTGTTCGTAAAATTGTATTATCTATTGGAGTAACTCTAAAGACATTTTTTTTATGCATTAAAAGAAACTACTGGACGATTGTTTCACTAAAGGATTCAACAGATTTTATTTTGAAATACTAAGATTATCTCAGTTATTCTAAAATAAGTTTAATAGCACGGTATATCAACTAGCATAATATAAATGGTATATATTTGAGGTAAAAGATAATTATTAACTTCTTTAATCAGGCCATCTCATTTAAACTACAACTCAATAATTTCAAAACATATTTCCCAGATTCAGATGCTCTTTATTACTAACTATAATAATGTAAATCTAATATTTTATTTATTATTTTTAAAGTTCATAAATTTAATAATATATATTGTCACTATATCCACTATACTTTTCGCTTGACATCATTGACATTTTTTTGCAAATACCTACACCATAACTATACACTATTACACTCCATTGTAAATTGTGAATCGTGAGTCATTGAACGAATTCAACAAAAGGTAAAAGCATTTTCGGGATGAAAATAGGGACTATAGCTGGAAAACCAGAAATGTTCTACACATCAATAATATTTACTCTCCTCCTCCCCCCTCCAACCGTATCATACGTACCCAGCGTGGACGGAAATTTGCTTCCTGTAAGCGTACGTAAATTCCACAGTGATACTCAACGGTGGCAGGCACTGTTCGCGGATGGATGCTGCACAGACGGTTTTCGCATGATCAGCTGAACAATATTGTTTACGGACCGATTGACGTGCACGCGACGACCACGAAGGCCGAACGAACCGAATGGAGGAGCAAATGACACGAAATCAAACCGGGAGAGCCGGTGACGAGAGCGGACAACGCACGGCTGGTGACCAACGGAAGATACGTATTCACAGCAGCGGACGTGGACTGAGCAGGTGACGGATAGACGGTATCTGAGCTGCGCGTGATTCGTATACGTCCGTCGTCCACTAGCGTAACGTGTGTGGTGTACTGCCGTACCGTGTGTGGGTGTGTGTGTTGAATGTTGTTGATCTTGATCCGCGGAACACGATGGACCCCGGCGGTGACGACCGAGACGCTATCTTGTGGCCGACCGTCGATGTTGTTGTTGTTGTTGTTGTTGTTGATACTTATTATTATTATTTTCATTTGATATACTATTTTGCACTTTTGCAGTACCTATTGATAAGTTGTACAAAACCACGATTATAAAGAATTATAAATATTCTTTATAATCGTGTACGAAACATAATACATAATAATACATACACCACAGAATATAATACTCATACCTAAAATATTATACAATACGTATACGCATATTATTGTATCATAGACAATATATAATGCAGTAAGTTGTAATTAATAATGCACTGTATGGTCTTATAGAAGGTTTATTGGATAATTTATTAGATATCTTCTTACACCGTGTGCTACTACTATAATAGTTTACTTTTGTGATCATTATTATAATCAATGTTATTTTATTATCAAACATTTCGGCGGCCGGCGACTTATATGTAACTGGCTTATTGGCGCCGTAGATTAATGGATTTGTTTTGTTGGTCCGGAGACTTTCTCCCGTAGATATTTTGTTTTCACGTGTTACATGTAAAGGTGAAATACACGCGCGGGTGTCCAAATGTGGTCACTGGTGTTAAGCAACCGGTTATTTTTGCTTTTTTTACTGAAAATCTACCCCAAAAGATGGTAATCAGATAATGTGAGGTGTATACCTGTATCGTAGTATACCTATTTTTATTTTTTAGACAAGATTAACGATTCAATGCATATAATATAATATTATATATTATTATATCTTCGTGTTTATGTGTTTTAATAAGCATATGCGTAGGTATATAATATGCTATAGCCCGTAGCGCTGCTAAAATAATATACAATATTAGGTACCTATACTATTGAATAACGTGAAACCACAACGTCTTGGACGATATATCTGTTTTTTCTACAGGTTACGATGATTATTATGCGTCTAAGCATATACGAGTTCAATTTTTTTTTTTTTATAGAAATCTAGTTATTTAATCTAAGATTCACATTAATACCTAATTTGTTTTTTTACAGTTTATCTGAACTGATGGCTAATACGGCTATTACAGTCCAGTGGTAACGATGTATTTACAGTCGAATATCTAACACTAGTGATGGTTTTTTTGAGCTTTGTCACTGAAAACCCGGATGGTATAGCGTATGTCATCATAATATGCTATCATATATTCACATTAATATTCATATACGCCAATATACTATTACTGAGTATCGAATCTGTGGTATTACCTATGAGTGCTATAAGATTGATTGTATAATATGATAATAGGATATTAAACCCTAAAATCAACGAGTAGACCTATTCCCTATACGAACAATCGTACTGTACGCTGTACGCAGTTCCGTAACTATAATACAGCTTATAATATACTGTCTATCTCAATAAATGTTTCAACTATGAATTTTAATACAAGCAAACAATTTTTAGAAAAATCGGTCACGTATTAATCTATTTTAGATGTTTTATTTGGGCTTCGAAATTCCTATATCTACAGCTGCATACGGGTAATTAAATTTTTATAAAATAAATAACTGTGTATAAGACTATTAGAGTACCTGAATACAAGAGTATCAAACACCAGGCTATATCTATATGACCTGATATTTATCGTACATTATTTTTACTTGTATAGTTGTATACCACAAAATTGAGAAAAAAATAAACAATTTCCAACCAAAATTTTAAACATATAAAACAAATAATAAAATAATATAAAACCTATTTGATATTTCCACTTACACGCATACAGCATATCAACCATAATATGTCATATGGACAATTTATATCCATATTAAACCTACTTATAAGTTAAATATATGGATGAATATTAAGTAAACATCGTGATTAGGTTTTAAATAATTTCACAACAACCTAAATTATACTTAATTATTTTCGATGTCTACAAGTTATTTGAATTGATCTATTGTCTAAAAGTACTTAATTATCATATTTATGTTAAAAAGTGAAATATATTTTTATTGGTAAATATTGTAATACATATATCCTTTTTTAAATAACAAATACAATTTCTTTATTTATCTATATAATGTGACTCCTTATGTGTATTAATATACGAATCATATGAATTTTTCATTTGTTGTGAAAAATCTGTTGGCATTTCGCGACCCCCTGGTTATGCACCACTGGCCTAAAGTATTGAATAATAAAACATTTTTTATTTATAAGTTTTAACTTAGAATAATAATTATTTTAAAGTTTTACCTTCAGAATATGTTACAAATCTTATTTAGAAGGTCCTTAGCTTGGCTTATGATTACATTACTATAAGTCATTTCACTAATTGCATCATTACAATATTATCAAAATCAATGATACCTACCTATTCTTGGTCATGGATCGGTGACATTCAATAGATACATATGCACAGGAGAAAGGAAGGTGTTTAAAATCCTTCCCATTATTTTATTCTATATAAAAGTACTTTTACTTATATAGTCACATATTATACTAAAATACTTAAATTTTATAAGTTAAATTTGAATTGATATCATAGTTAAAACAGATGCTCATGAATTTCGAACTTGTTTTCTAACTAAAACAATTTGTTTAATGAAGTTGTACCTATACTTTAACAACAATAGTTAAAAATACATTTATTTTTACAAAATAAAATTTGTAATTTATACAAAATATTAATTGTTAAATTTGTAAATGATATACATATTAACTAACATGAAATGTTGGGGGGCCAAAGTACCATGTCCACTTTGAATTGAGAAAGAGGAGATTTATATTTTACATAAATATCTAAACTATTTGCTAGTTAAATAGCATTTAATGATATTTATTACAAATTTATACATTTATTTGTAATAGAAAATAGTATATAAGTTTTCAATAATCTTACATAAATAAAAATTAATTTAATGGTTTTGTTTATCCTCATATTTAGCTTACAACCCATAGTCTAGTACATGGTAAGACTTATATGTACAGAAAATTAAATATAATATCTTAATGTTGCCAGAAAGATTTAAAGTAAAATTTAAAAACATAACTATGTAATATGTAAATGATATACATTAATACAAACACAAAAATTAATTATTAAATCCTTATTTATTCAAAAAACTTTCATAATATTAAAAACACTGCTTTACAATGGAAGTTTGAGATTTTATTGATATAGATAGGTAGGTATTTAAATAAATCAGGCATGTTAAAAGTAAAAATATTAATTGTATTTTTTAAATTACAGACATTTTTTTAATTTATTAAGTAACATATTATTCAGTTATATAGACATTATACCATTGTAGTTACAATTAATTTATGTTATTCAAGTAATTAAAAAATACTACTTTCTTTCTAAAGTTCAGAATATTAACATATTTCATTAATGTATCTATATTTCTTATTTATACACATTAATTTTTATTTTTGTACATATCAATCAATGTATATCAGTCAAAAACCATAGTATAATACTAGTTATTTAAAACTACAAATCGTCATCTTCAGAATCTGAAACTACTCTGGATTGTCTTTTCTTTTTTGTATCCATGTCTGAACTATCATCTTCAGATGAATAAATATTGCTTTTGTCAACTGAAAAAATCATTAAAGTGTATTTTAGAAAAATTTAGTTAGAGCATTTTAAAAAAAATGTATTTTGTCAAAACGTGGTTTTGCGTAAATTTCCTGTTTTTTTGTAATTTTTTTATTGTTTTTTTCGACGCTTTTAAAAAGTATTGAAAAAGTTTGATTTTTGACTCGCCTTTGTACCATCTACATTCACTTTCCTTTCAGAAAAGTTGCTGTTTAAGAAAATTGAAGCATTTTTACTGCCCCAAAACGTGATGACAAACACAAAAAAAATGAAAAAAAAAAAAACAGATCATTGTAAAACCAATAGATTCCATCACTCCGTTCAGAATCTAATAAGCACTTGATATTTTGTAATTATTAATTTTATTTGAAGTTGTATATTCCAAATAATTAAATGAGTTAGTAAATTGAATTCAACTGACTTTTGAAATGATTTTATTTTGTTACCTATTCTAATTTTTTAATAACAGAGGCATATAAATATAAATATAAAATATATGCAGACACTATAGGCATATACCAACATCAGCATTTATTGAGAAAAAGCAAATATTCAAAGGATAATTTTTAAAATTATAGTATTGACTCATAGGTGTTAATAATAATTAAATGATATAATAAGTAATGTGTCTATTTTATAATAGAATAACTATTTTTATTTTGGTGAAGGAAGCTAATATTATAACACCTGGTGTAACATGCAGTTCTTTAAGTATAATATTAATGACCACTACACAGAACATTCTAGAAATACATTGAAGTGAAATAATATTGACTTTAAAATATTATTAAAGATAAAAAGTAAGTAAATACTAAATTATATTTATATTAACTTAGAGCAGACATTTTCCCCTGTAAGAATGTAAATATATCCCTGCTAATCTGTTTTTATAAAATCATTCAACGTAAATATAATGTTATGCATTTGTAAACCAATAACCAAGTTATTGGAAATCACTTAAAACATAAATAAATAAATAAAATAATCAAATTTACTCTTAGCTGTAGATTTTTTGTTAAACTTGTTTTTTATAGCAGATAGGGATATAGCATTTTCATCATCAGATCCATCTTCTCTTTCAGGTTCCAAGTATGAAGAACTTATACTACTATTTGCTCCGCGTTCTCTTGCTCTTTTAACTTTTGTTTCTTTCCGCATGGACTGACGTAATTTTTCTTCTTCTCTCTAAATTAAAAAGTATAGTTCAAAACTTTATTATCAATACATATTGAATCATTATACAAAATTAGGAATTTTTATTTATACAAAGATTTATATTGTTTAGAGTATCTATATATTAAATAAATAACTATAAGTACATATTATATACTAACTTTAATTTTTTCGTATCTATTAGCATCTGGATCAGCTCCAACTTGGGATAATACTTTTATACCCGAAGATTTTTGTGATCGGTCAGCTAAAGACAAAGTAATCTTACGATGCGTAAATGATTCTGTTGAATGAGGACGGAATGATAATTTTGTACGAAATACTGCTTGACCCTGTAAACCTGTTCCTTGACGAATGAATAAATGATTATGGTCTCCCTAAAAGACACAAATGTTATTGCTATAAATATTATGTACATTATATTTAGATTCAATAGTTTCATATTATGAAAAAATAGATACAAATTAATAATAATATTATTATATATAAAATATAAAATTATTCACCACTAATGGCTGTTTATAAACATCAAATATTTCAGAACCCAAATGTAAAGACATACTACCATCAGACCATTTAATTACTCTGGTATTACTTTCTTTCACTAAATTTCCATCTTTATCAAAAACTTCACGCCATCTTATGGTATTTTCTACTTTCAATTTTACTCTAAAACAATTTATTAAAATTAAAATTACTTTTTCAACAAATTTAGTTACCAAGATTTTATATCCACATACCTTGCTCGTCCTTCTTCATCCAAAGTTTCTTCTTCATCAATTTCATCTTCATAAGTTTCTCGATCATATGGTCTAGTTTCAACTGATAAAAAGTTTGGTAATTTCACAAAATGTAAATCACTACCAAGATCAACAGATATTTTCGGTATCTCAACAGCAATTCTTCTTTCTGGAATTGGTTCTTCGACTTCTTTTTCTTTCTCATTAACCTCATTATCATCATCAGCACCACTTCTTCTATCATCATTATCACTTTTATTCTGATCTTCTTCATCATCACTTATTGGTCTAGGTGTCTTGGGTTCTTCATCAGAACTTATATCATCAGCTTCACCAAACAGGTCATTTTCTTTAGGCGCTTTATTAAAAACATACAAATTAAACAATTAATAATTAAAAAAATTATTTTTATACTTATTGATAAATGAGAAATATACATTTTTCTGAAGCTTCAGAACCACTTAGTTTTGCTTTTCCTTCTTTATCAGAAGATTCGTCACCAGAAACACTAGAACTTTTTCTTATTGGTTGGCGTTTTTTCCTACCAATCATAGAACCATCACTATCATCAGACTCGGCTTCTTGAGATTTTGAAACATCTGGAGATGTTGATCGCGATTTTTTGGATGTAACACTTTTTGGACTTGTAGTACTAGATTTTGATTTATTACTTTTAGATGAAGCTCTACTATGATTAGTGGAATTGCTTGCGTGAGATGCTTCACTTTTCTCACTACCCACTGACTGATTAGATGCTACTGAGCCTGTAGGTGAAGGAGAACGCACTGATGCTGCAGAATGTGCTGATTCTGCGGAACGAGCTGATATAGCAGAATGTTCTGATGCGGCAGATTGTGCTGATACAGCAGATGCAGCTGAAGCAGCACTAGAGGATCTACTGCCTGGCGATGGAGAACGAGAACAAGCAGGAGACTTAGAAGGACTTTTTGATCCAGTTCCTGAACCAGATGCACTCCTAGACCGAGGCCTTGATGCAGGAGAAGCTGGTTCAGATCCTGATGGAGTAAGAGCAGCTCTCACGGGAGAAGCTGACCTAGATGATTGATTACTGCTATTTGCAGATGATGAACTAGAAACCGATTCTGAATCACTGACAACTAAATAAAATTAAAACAAGCTATTAATCAGTCTGATTTTTACAATGTGTAAGAAAATATACACATATTGAAAATACAGAAATGAGTTTAGAAATAAAGTGAGTATAAACTTACCATTATTGCTTACGTAGTAATTGACCATATTGAGATTTGGACAATGAAAATGATGTATAAATCAATATTACAATTGTATGAACTACAATCAATTTAGAACAGAACTCGAAATTTTGGTGTAAGCCCCAACATTTTTGAATTATGTGTTTGGTAGTTGAAGTCGGTACGCAATCAATAAAGAAGCAACGATCACTATGGCCTATCCATAGATTAGTATATATCACCTATGGAACTGGACAGCGGACACTGATCAAAAAATCAAATTAATCGGTAGACGAAAATCGGCATACGCCATGCACACGGAAACAACATTGTTATCAATGTTATCATTATTTTTAACGAATACGGTTTACCCAGTGGCCGGTGTACAACATTATTCTATAGAACAAGGTTTCTCGATCAGTAGAACTATAACATTAAAATTTATGTCACATTTGAACAACTACAGCATACAGACATACAGCCATACCAGGTATTTATTTATTCTTAAACAAATGATCATAAATAATTTAATATTATATTTTGAAAAAATATAGGAATAAACACGAACGAAATATTCCATTTCATTGTTACAATTGTTACACATGCAGACATGATATGTTGTCATCAAACGAGTGGGAGGTTGGTTAAGTACTTGATTTCCGACCACAATTTTATTGTCTTATTTTGTTATTCATCAATTCATTATATTGTGTTTTCGTGTTCATTCTTGAGCACATAAAAATTTTACACAAACTCTATTCTATTATAATTCATACATGAGTCGCCTATGTAGTATAACTACACATAATTTAAGAAACTATATACTTCTACTGTTCTACTTCACAATTGATCATGATTTTTTATGAAAAGTCTAAGATAACTTATAGGCCGACTGAAGAGAGTAGGTCACTGGGCATAGGTGGACATCAGAGGGTACTTAGGGGGGGCTTAGTCGGTAGCCCCCCTCCCCCTAAATCGAAACTTTATTTGAAATGTTATTCGTTGTTTTTTTAATTATCTGTTCGTTTTATTTTACATTGGATTATGATAGCCCCCCTAAAAATTCAACCAAATATCCGCCTATGTCACTGGGTCTATTAAATTTATCAGGCCACGAGTTAGTTATTCAGAGACCGTTGCCTTGGAACTTGTGTTGTGCCTATTGTGGGCACGGAGGTGGATGATCTCAATGTCTCGTATTGTAAGTTTTTAGCATCGAGTTTTTAATAAATAAAAACTAATTTTTTTGAAAAGTTAAAATTGTCAGTTGATAAACAGACATAATTATACATATAATAACAATGGCGTAGCCAAGGGAAGGGGGTAGGTACGGTCGGTACGGACAAGTCACAAGTGCCCCCCTGATCAAATAATTCTGTAGTATATTAAATTATTTTAAAATATTTGCCAATATAATGAACGACAGGACAGTAAAAAAATATGAGTATCTTCATAGTTCAATAATTATGTACCTATAAGATAAATAATATTAAAAAACAACAATATTATTCTGGTTTCTAGATAATTGTATGGAATAAGAATAACATACCTGCAGTTTGTTTTAATGATACATCAGTGTATTTTTACCCAGAACGATGATGGTGATAATATAATAAATATATATACCTTATTAATTATTATTATACAATTATTAATAAATTTTAGATATCTAACCTAGGTACTTCTCTGCATCAACTATTAATTACAATTAAATAAATTGGTATTATAATTATTAAGTTAAATCGAAAAAACTTTTTGGAATATGAAATTCCCATCCTTCTTAAACGAAATCCAGGCTACGCCCTTGCTATACAAAAGATTAGGTTTAACATATAATATTTTTATTGTTTACATTTTAATGAAGTGCTGTGAAACATCGATGTTTATTTTGAACGTTCAAGTAAAGAGTAAAAACAATGTTGTATTGCAAAGTGCAAGCAAATCAAACACATAACTACATCTACCAAGGCCGTAGCCAGGGAGGGTTTCAGGGTTCAGACCCCTCTCCCCCGAAATTTTTTTTGACATAATATTGAATAGTTTGAATAGCCTGCAAAACGTTTTCCCGAAATTTTGTGTCAACAAAAATTATAAAGATATTAAATCTTGTGTTGATTTTTATATTGGTAATTCAAACTCACTAGCTATTGAAGCAGAATTTTCGCTATGGCAGACAAAATGGACCAAGATTTTCGAGAAAGACCATCAAATGTTTTTAACGCGTTGTCCCAGTGCAATCTAGATTTTTTTCCGTCAATTTCTTATTTATTAAATGTGTTAGGAATTTTTCCCGTATCAACATCAACACCTGAAAGGACGTTTTCAACTTTAAAATGCCTAAAAACGTTTTTAACATAATTCTAATGATAAATGCCAAATTTTATTCATAGGGATTCCTTGTGTTATAAAATCTCCAATATAATCAATACCTAAACAACTTGATAAATATTTATCATGTAGATTGTATATTTTTTTTGTTAATCGCAATGGTCAATTGAGGTTCTACTGTAAATTTATAATTTAAATTATAGTTAATTGCATAACTTACTTCTAGCATGGTAGAAGTTGCTCCAAAACCTAATTCTTGTACTGTTATGTCCCCTTGAACCACAACATCATCACCAATTAGACAAACTATTTTTTCTTCTTCCTCAGTTAAATCTAGAGTGTCGTCTTCATTCCCACCTGTTTGGCCAATACTTCTTACTTTATCTCCTTTTTTTCGTTTTACTTTAGACCATCTATCATTCCAATACTAAAATAAAAATACATAATAAGATATTATATATGTTAAACCATGTTTTTATTAATTAGATTTTAGATTCAGAGGAAAGCATTGGTTTTACAATGATATTGTTTTCGTTTTTTTATTTATATAAGCATTTTAAGATCAAAGTTTGTCGGAAATGATAAAATATGGCATTGAAAAACTTTTCTTACCAAACTTTACTCTGAAACGTTTTTTGTTTTGCGTTTCCAATGAATATTTTATCTACAAATAAATAATACTTACTTTTTACCAAACCTTGACTGATTTAATTAGTCCTAATTTGTTTAATTCTTCCTTTAGTTCAGTCCATTTTTTATTGAACATTTCAAATGTGAATGAATTTGTAAATTTTTTGGAAACCATATCGGGGTTTTCCCACATAAACTCTATAATCCTACTTCTTTGGTCCTTATTAGCTTGTTCGCTTCTTTGAATACTCATTTAAAAAAAAAAAAAAATGAAATGAGTACGAGTATAGGAATATCTTAGTACATAATCTCTTAAGACATTCTATCAGTTATCACTTTATCATCCCGGACGTGTTATCAACAAAAAAAAAATATCAAAACTACGTTTTTTTCTGAATAATAGCAGAATTAAGAATAACTACTAAGCCAAGTACGCCATGTACGCTTCTTTCGAAAGTATGCGAAGTACGTGCGTACTTTTTCACAAAAAATAGCAGAATAGCCTCCCAGAACCGGACAAGAAAGGTTAGTAGGACTAGCCCTCATGAGTGTACATAGAAATATTGAAATTGACACTGAAAAGTTATCAAAAAATTTTCAAATACTTCAAGGAGAATTAAATTAATATAGTTGTATTGTAGTACGTTTTATACATTTTTTTATTTTTTTTGATATATATGTATTGTATATATTTAACTTATATACTAAAGTATAATGAATTATAATTATTAATGTAGAAATATAAGATAATGTACATAGTTACCTACCGAAATTTTTTAAAAAATGCCATGTTCTTAATTTAAATAATATTTTTTTTTATAATTTCATATTTTATTACATAATACAACATTTATAACCCCCCTCGAAATATTTTTCTGGCTACGGCCTTGACATCTGCAGTGCTATGGAGGTAGAAGTTAATGCTGTTGATTAACCACTAAATATGAATTTAATGATTTCACGGAAAAACAGCATTAATTGTCAAAAGCGAGGCATTTAAGAACGGTATATTCAAAAATCGATACTACACAAGAAGTATCGAAGTAAACGGGTCCGGGACAGAGAGAATATGGTTTAACCTTGGTTAAATGAGACGAGTGACAACCATATGCGAGTAAAATAAAACTATTACCGGTTATTACAAAATCACTAGCTATATGATTAGAAAACAAATTTTTATTAATCGTTTTTATTAATTTTTATTATTTGGCTGTCTGAAAACTCTTCAAAAATGTATTAAAGAATTAATTATAAGTTATACTAATTGTAACTAAAAAATATCGGAAATCGCTTCATTCAAATTTTTTTTATAAGCCCATAAAGTTCCAATTTGTATAAAATATGTTAAAATCACGATAATTTGCAAGTTATTTTATAGTTGAAAATTCATAAAATTTTTTCTGTTTATACTTAAGGTTTAAAATTTTAACACTAGATTGTCCATAAGCTTAAATTCAAAAATATATAAAAAAATTTCTACCAGACTTAAAAGAAAAAATTTTATGACTGTTTTAAATTTAAATTTTTACGAAATTGCATTATAATTCAATTTAAATATAAAATACTATATTATTATATA
>JAIPRK010002285.1:0-23630 GCA_025469195.1 Chaitophorus viminalis | reverse complement strand
ACATACCACTAGAAACTATATGAATATTCCTATTGATGATGGTAATATATACTTATTACCTACTTCGATTATGTATACGCTGTAGAGTTAGAACACAACGAAACTTTACACTGTAAATTGTATTGCAATACATCAGATTTGGACGTGATGAATATTACAATATTAATCCTAAGAAAAATAGCTTAATATTAGTAGACGCTATGGTTGATTTTCCAATTATTTTCTATACACAATAGGTAGTAGGTATCAAGAACTATAATACTATTATCATTAGTGCACGTATATTGAAATAGTAAAAAACTAGTAAAGTTTATTGCAGTATTTCACTAAAAAATACCAAAATTGCACTTAAAATATTAAAAAATGCACTTAAAAATAACAACGATTCGTTATAATATATAGATGTTTTATTTTAACTCTACCAAATAAAAATTCTTTCACATTTTATAATAATAATTAATAGTCTATACGTATACTAAATATATACAAGCCGACCCATCTCGGATTCGCCGGTGGTGGGTTGTTTATTTTATCTTCGGACGATGATATGTGAAATTTTTTATTCAAATTTCTATTGTTTGATGTGAGTGGCAAGTAAATACAAAATAAACGGTTAATGAAAACGTATTGAATTGTCACAAAATGGGAACATAAGATTACAATCCTCTCTCCCCGATAAAAATAATTAAAAATCAAGCAATGTGGCAACACTGGAACAACTCTGTGAAAATATGGAAAAAAGATATTTATCTTTTAAATAGTGTTGTCATAAAATAGGAAAATAAAAAAGACCTGTTCTTGCAGATTCACAGAGTGGTTCCAAAAATTAGTTTTGTTCTTTAATTTCCCAAGAGCTGTATATATTTTTTTTTTTATTAACAAAAGTGGTATTACAACCTCCAGCAGACTGTTAGGTCATAGAAAACCCCTTACAATTTTATATAATAGTTTAGATATGCAGAAAATCCCGTTCGGCGTTGGGAGGTTCGTAACACATCCTCGGTAAGCGCATAATATATAGATGGATATGTATACAGTTTACACGTTTATTTTAATTAAGTATCGGACTAAAACTTTCTGTGTAATGTCTTCTTTAACTGCACGATGATGCAATAATTAGTTTCGGAATTTATTCCGAACAAAAAAAAGCGACTTCATTTTATATAGTATAGTATAGATTTGGGTATATGGTATATCAATTATAATTATTAATAATATTGATTTTTTACCTAATACATTATTTGGATATTACTCATATAATATAGTATAATAGGTACTATAAAAAACATCAAAATTAGTTTGGTTACATATTATAAGTTTCTTCACCGAGAATCTACGCCTGTATTAATAGTTATTGTTGCGTAACAAAAGCCGAACGTGTATGCAGCAATAGTCGGTGATTTTTATATGGACGGATTTCTTGTAAGTGCAGAAATACAAAATCAGCAATACAACTTCGCGATGGACTTATTGAGGTTCTGAGTTCAGCTGGCTTGGAATTGCGAAAATGGACGTCGAAAAAAATTGATATAATTTCGGACTTATCAAACAACACTAGCGACAACAAAACAATTCAAATTATGCGTGATAGTGATAAAACCAAAATTATTATTTTGGAATTATTTTGGAACTTCAGTACGGATACATAAAACACAAGCTAAGAACAATGACCAAATTACAAAGCACGAAATATTAGTAAAACATGTGGGAGTTTGGCCAATTATAAGTCAAGAAGAAATAGTAAACAACTCGATAAACGTACTCGAAGACTTATATAGTAACGTCAGTGCAATAGCTACGTCAGACAACGATACTATCATATATTCAAGTATTCATCGGTAAAAAAAATTATTAGAATCACTACATATTGTGTGCGTTTTAAAACAAATCGTTTGAAGTAAAGAGTCGTCGGTAGTCTAACTTACGATAAAATAAAATGCGTGAAACATAATTATTAAGTTAAGTGAAATGAAATTCAACAATTACAAATTAATCATGTAATATCATCCAAAGACTAATAATAGTCTTTATAGACTGAGGCCTTTCCTAGATGAAAACATCATTATTTGCGTGGGTGGGAGATTAAAGCTAGCTGCAACAATAAGCATTTTTTGGCGTAATTCATTAGTATTTACCGGAAAGAATATTTTCACGGAGAACCTAATACGAGAAGAACACATTCGACTTATGCGTGGTAGTCTTCAGGCAGTACTGACTTCCATAAGAGAAACTTATTTGCCGATAAATTGTTGAAATATTACTAGATTTGTAATTTGCAAATGCATTATGTGTTTTCTAACAACGACCCGATATAATACAACCTATCATAGATGACCCGCCGAAGGACCATGTGCAACCAGAACGTGTCTTCCTAAGATGTGATTTCAGATATGATGGACCGTTTTTGTTAAAACCCGAGATACGAAAAAACTCACCAGTGATAAAATAATATGTTTGTTTGTTTATTTTTTTACCACTCACGCGGTACACCTTGAGTTAGTCGGTGATTTAAACACTGATTTATCGGAGCCTAAATTTTTTTTTTATCGCCGCGGTAAGAGTGAACTAATAAATTTAATAATACCTCAAACTTTATACTTGCGCAGAGGTATTTACAAAAATTATATCAAATATATAAAATGTGACTACAATATAATTATAAAATATATTATGAATCTATATTACCATGCGTAGTGGTTGGATATATTTTCGTTGAGAAAAATGATTCTCTTTATACTAACAATTTCACATTGTCCATTAGAAAACTTCTATAGAATTGTGATGATTTGAGTAATCATTCATTAGTCGAAATTGTGTATACTGATATTGAAAATGAAAATAAAAACACATATCATGAGATAAGTGTATCAGAAATATATTACTAATTGCAATCAGAATCTAAATTATATTATTTTATTGAGTTTATATTATTGAACATCATGCATAGTGTACGTGTATACATTTAAAAAATACATGGGAAGCCTTTTTGATGAATTTTATTATTCTAACAGTCACGACTTCTTGTATACCCAGTATCCATTTCCATTGGGTTTTAAGTCTCACCGGGATAAAAAAAAATGGAAATGGCCCCAAAAAACTCATACACAAACCACTCTATGCCAGAAAATGTAATTTTAACGTAAGGGTACGGATGGCCTGGGGCACAGAAGTGTGTTATATATATTGTGAGAACACATTATTGTTTTTTGAGAAAAGTAATATTTTTATTTCACGTTATCATAAAACGAGAAGATTATCTCCTTTTACCTGAGGCCAAACAAATATTTTTAACTTAACAATAATATAGTCAACAGTTCTAATACATTTCTTATAATTCGAACTACAATAAAATAACGTTGACAAACGTGCAAAAAAAGACGAGTTGGCTACTTTTTAAGGTCAAAAAATGCGAGATCATATCAAAAATTACCTAACACAAATAAAACGGTACATAATCGTTGAAATTTCACTGCATCGAATTTTCGAATAATCTATGCCATTAAGTATCAGGGCCAGAACTAAAAATCTGAATTAGTTTCTGTTTTCTTATAATACAAATTTCACCTAAAAGTGAAACGAAGATAAATATTCTCGTCTTTACCAGTAACTTTTGGGCTTTTTGTTATGAACCTACTACTATATTATATAACAATTATGTGAAATATATTTGTTGGAAATTGTATGGTTTGAATATATTAGGTTAAGACGTGTTTGTTAAGATATTAACCAAACAATAAAAATTAAAAGGTATATATCAAACAATACAAATACATTTAATTATACATTTGACTTATGAACAAATTAGAATTTGAAATTTATTATCAATACATAATATGAATCTACAAAACTGGTTTTATTTATAACATATTTAAAGGGAAACAATAAAGAACAACGTATGTATTTTGAATGACAATGTATCAATTTATCAATATAATATCGATAATATATTAATAAATCAATGTGTTTTTTGACATTATTACACATAAATTATTCACAATGAAGTCATCATTGTCACAATTAAGCTGTATTATTTGTATTATAATGTGTGTCAGAGTAATAAATCATCAATTGCTACATTGCTATACAAAGTAAATAATTAAGTAATGTAATTTATTATACAAAAAAATAATAATATAAAATACTAGGTACGTAATTCAATTTATTATTAATTTTTAATGTTCCGAGTACGATTTCAATAATTTTCATTATCTTTAACTACAATAATGTTTTCTATTGAACGCAATTTCATAATCGTATTCCTGGTCGTATTTTTTATGATTGATCAGGGTATTAACTGCCTTCGTAAGTTGTGTTTGTTTTCATAAAAAACTTATTGAATACTGATTTGTAGAGTATTAAATAAATATATCTAATAAGTTTGTTCCAGTTTTATGTTGGGATAGTTAAGAAATGTTCAAGACTTAAAATACGGTCACAAAGATCTTTAATCAATTCTGAACTAGTTCTATGTGTGGCTAGAACAAACCTACTGTTATACCTAAGCATTAAAGGTGGTCATGTATCCCCATTATCATCTACATATAAGATTACAACAAATTAAGTTATCCCTAGAGTCAATATCATATATTTGCTTCTAGAAATTAAATCCCAATGAGAACTTTGAAAAACTGATTTTTACCAAAATCATCATCTTTAAATAATAATTACAAAATAAAAGGATCATAAATTATTGTTCCTTGGTTCTTAATATTTCTGAAATTCAAATTGAGCCATTAATTAATGTACTATGTAACTAAGGAACATGGGATAACATTTTTTCCCTCTACCAAACACCGTTTAGAGGTTAATTTAATAGATCATGTCTCTATAACAACCTTCCTCAAACTATTGAAATTATGTTATTTTATTATTTTACGATAAGAATGCAGATAAATCTGTAACTAAACAAATGAACCATTTTGTATGAAATTTTCACCAAACAATCAGTTTAATGAGATGGTGATTCTGTGAAAAATTCAAGTGCATCGGACGACTAAAACTTAATATATATATATATATATATATATATATATATACGCAAAAACACTAATACGAAAATTGATTCAAATGCCAATTATTTTTTAATGTATTTATGATACCATGGACGTTCCGTCACTGGGGCGCCGCGCTGAACTATCTGACCACCCAAAATTCCTCTTTTGAGAAATGGATTTTTCCTTGCTATTAGCATATTCTGTGCCTATGCCCTTTATGATTATTAATGTTTTTATATTGCCTATATTGGCTATTACTGTAAGTTTATATTTCGTATCAAAATTATGTGTTTCAAAATCGTGCGTTCCCAACGGTGATCGTTGAAATGAGAGCGTTTTGCGGTGATTAAACGCGTTCTTGAGAATTTTCAAGTATTCGAATAATAATATTATAAAAACATAACAATCAGTATTATGAAGTTCACTTATTAAATAAAAAAAATAAATAAAAACTTGAAACTGGGAATATATTCAAAAACAGATGAGTCGCTTTACTTAAAATTCACAGTCTAACAACAATAAATCATAAACCAGAATATAGTATGGTTGTAAATAATCATTAGATTTAAAAAAATTTAGTCATCAAAAAATTTGAAATATTCATCGTCAACAGGATGTTAATTGGGTCTAATGATTCATTAATAATAATATTATTAATAATATTATTAGAAATTGTGTCAATGTTTTTATATGTGTAAATATAGTTTTACATAGTTACATCAGTATATGAAAATATGTAACCACTCTATATTTAATTGATTCATAGAAATGTGTAATGGGAATCACTGTGGGCTCTATAGTTTCTTGATTCTAACCTCACCATTATGTTCTAGTATAAATTATTATCAACCAACACTGTAAATTTCTATTGTTCCTATTCACTATGCATGTATACAGTATGTAAATTAAGTTCTGAGTACGATTTCATTATTAACTATTACCACAACAATGTTTTCTACTAAATGTGATTTCATAATCGTTTTCCTGGTCGTATTTTTTATGATTGATCATGGTATTTACTATGATCGTAAGTTGCATTTGTTTTTTTAAATTCTGAAGGATTTTAGTTTATAGCGTATAAAATATGTATACATGTAATGCAATTAATATAATAGGTTTGTTCTAGTTCCATTTCGAATTATTCCAAAATTGTTCAAAACTTAATACACGGTAATATTTCATTGGTCACAAAGAGCTTAAGATCAGTTCTGAACTAGTTCTATATAATGCTGAAACAAACCTACTATTAGACCTAAGTATGAAAGATCGTCAGGCATCTTCATCAACGTCTACACATAAGAATAAAACAAGTTAAGTTATCCATAGTATCAATAACATATATTTCAATATTTGTTCGAAGAAAATGAATCCCCAAGAGAACTTTGAAATACTGGTTTAACCAAAATTATTATTATTGTATAATAGTAATAAAAAGTAATATAAATTGTTGAACCTCGGTTCTTGATATTTCTGGAATTGCAATCGAGATGTTAAGTGTTAACTAAAAAACTATGTGACAAAGGTAACTTAAGTAACCGTTTATTTATTTCCTTATCTATCTATCAGGCACCTTTTAAAAGTTAATTTAATAGCATTCTTCTCCATAACAACCATCTTCAAACTTTTGGAAACAATTTAAAAAAGAACAGGATGTGGACTAGCTCTTTTGTAGTGTGTGAGTGTGGGGTGGAGGGGATCTATATTACGATATATTTCAATTAAAATTTTAAATCAATATTGGCTTTTCAAACGCTTATAAAAAACAATAGTGCATATTTTATTTTATTTATTTATATATTTATTTTCATATATATTTTAATAATTATTGAATGACAATATTAATTATTTTTTGTGGAATCTTCTATTAATTTTCAAGAACTTTGTTCCAGCTATATTCTTTTTATCAAAAATAGTATAAAAAAAAAATTGAAAAATCAATTATTTCAAATAATTATAGATGTCTTAAAAATTAGTAAAATATTTAAAAAAATATATATATTTAGAGAAATGGCCTTTTCTCTTTAGGCCAACCTAAACAACTAGTAAAAATTTCAAGTTTCTACGATTTATACTTATTGAATAATAACAAACATTTAAAAATAGTTAGAGGAAAAAACGTTGTTTTATGACTTTATCAATGTCGAAAAAATTTAAATATCGGATAGCCATAAAATTGTTTCTGAGAGTCCGGTAAAAATTGTTTTATGGATATGAAGGAAAATTCATGGATTGTGTTAAAATTTTTAACCGAATAGGTATAAATACCAAATTTTTTTTTGAAATTTCAACAACAAAATAATTTGCAATATTGACATATTTTATTTAAATTTGAACTCTAGTCATACATAAACACAAATTGTGAAGAAATATTTTCGATTTTTTTAATTGCAATAAGTACAACTTACAAACATAGTATTAAATTTTCCTGATGTTTCGGACAACCAAATTTTTTTTATCAATATATCAAAAAAAAAGAGTAAGAATTAGTCTGCTGAATTCAGTCATGCTCATTTCAAGTTCTCTTTTCCAACTACATATCGAATCTTATAAAAAGAGTAATATTACAACACACATGAATATGATCACGTCTAATGTATGTTAAAATCTTATAATGAATAAAATTATAATATATATTTATGTAAATATATATTTCATTGATTTTATATATTAAATATAATGCATTTCAATAATGTGTACTTGCTTATTAACATAGGAAACTGTCGATTCTTAGCATATTCATTATATAACAAGTTATAAGATTTGATTATCTGATCTCATTCCACAACACACAATATTTTTATAAAGCATATAATAGTAGCAGTTTATATAAAACAACGGTGTCATAAGTATATATTTAACATTTTATTATTTTATTATTTTAATTCAGAATAAATTTTATTCAATATTCTGAGTTATTCCAGAGTTGTTACTAGAACCAATAATCATTGTTGTTGAGAATGAGTTTTTCAAATTTTTTGATGACTCAATTTTTTCAATCTGTTGATTATTTATAACCATTGTTATACCCTGATTTACAATCTACTGTTGTTAGACTGCGTCTTTAAGTAAAGCTACTCCTCTGTCATGCATCGACAAGTTTCGAAGTATTTTGACTTGTTTTGTATAATTTATAAAAAATAGGAAATTTTGATTTTTTTATGTATTTTTTTTTTTTTAATATCAATGAAAAAAATGTGGCTGTCCAAAACATTATAAAATTCTAACATCAAATTTAATATAATTTGTGCTTATTATAATTAAAAAAAAAAAATCAAAAAACATTCTTCAAAATTTGTGTTTATAAACCCCTTAGGTTCAAATTTATATGAAATATGTCAAAATCGCTGTACTCACAAGTTCTATTGTAGTTAGTTGAAATTTCATAAAGTTTTTAGTATTTATTTTTAAGGTTCAAAATCTTAAAATAAGGTTATCCATGATTTTTTTTTTCATATCTATAAAAAAAACTTCTACCAGACTCTCAATAAATGTTTTATAACTGTTTGAACTTAAAATGTTTACGAAATTACAAAATACAATGATTTATTCTCAAACGCTATTAAATATTCATTATTATTCAAAAAGTATAAATCGTAAAAACTTGAAACTTTTACCAGTTGATTAGATTGGTCTTTTCTTTAAATATTGTATTAACTTTTAAGACATTTATTGGTATTTGAAATATAAGACATTTTATTTTATTTATTATTTTTTAATTGTTGGTAAAAAACATTTTGTTGGGATAAAATACTTGAAAATTGAATGCAAGATTCTAGATATTGACCATATTGTCATTCAAAAATTATTAATAATATTAAATTAAAATTAGTATGGAAATTAATTATTATATATATAAACAATTCATTTTTTTAAGTGTTTGAAGAGTAAATATATTATATATTGTCTTGATCTCCATTCAGAATCATTTTTTGTGTACAATGATCCGTTTCATTGCATTCAAATTTAAGAATATAGTGTAAATGGTCTATATTTTTGAGAACTTGATAAAGTTGATAGTCATCATTTTTATAGAATCTAGAAATTAGAACCGAGGTTACTACTGTCAACCGAAATGATAATAAGTAAACGAACGGGAAAATCAATTTTATGCACGTCCACA
The DNA here is from genome assembly GCA_025469195.1 of Chaitophorus viminalis. NCBI lineage: Eukaryota > Metazoa > Arthropoda > Insecta > Hemiptera > Aphididae > Chaitophorus > Chaitophorus viminalis. The sequence goes on along the minus strand of JAIPRK010002285.1, from coordinate 14,516 downwards.
GTCCTACGTTGTGAACGTGGGAAGTGTCATAGGAGTAAAATTTTTGAATCCCGATTTTATATCTATGACACCCCCCACGACCACATTGTGGGACCGTGTCAAGTGTATAGCGGAAACCTACCTTTGTCTACAAAAATATAATCTTCCATCCTAATATCAGTTTAACTTTCGACCCAGTCATTTCAAACTAGGGGAATCAAATAATTTTTTGTCTGAATCTGGAATAAATAGTGAAAATCTAAGCTATTTTTTAGTTTACAGAAAATAGGACACACTTGGTTACAATTACAAGCATTTTTAATATAAATATCAAATATTAAATTTTATCATTATAAATGTATAATTGATAACAATCTTAACACAACATAAAATCAATTTATTTTATTCAAAATATATTTAAAATTAAACTGCAAAAAACGATAAAAAATAACTACGGTTTCTGTATATATTTTAAATTAAATACGTTTAAAATTAAGCCAAACTTATTATTATTCTCCTGTCGTTTATATTTGTCTAAATCATAGTATGATTGAAAGGAGAAAGGTATTGGTTTTACCATGTTGGGTGTTATATTATAAATATTTTAAAAATAACATAAATACCTTGTTAAAATTTTCAGCTAAAAAAGCATTCAATAACACGACAAATAAGATAGTACTATTTAGAAATTGTGTTAAATACAATTTTAAATTTTACACACACTTTGTATGAATATTGATAAGCACACAACATGCACTTAAGGTTAAGATTTAGTATAATGCATAAATAATATTAATGTTGCGACGAAACTAGTTAAAAACTACCAAAATTGACTTATTGACTATTTACCAATTCCATTAGGTTAATTCAATTGGTCTTTTATTCATTTTTTTTCTAGTTATGGTTATAGGTAGGCATTTAATTAAGTGCTATTTTTAATGGCAGATTGTAAAATATGTTATAGTCGGTGTTTGTTTGTACCTCGTAATTTTCACAACTATCACAAGTATTCTAGAGAGAAGTACTACCAGAAACGAGTTTTCCATTCAAAATTATATCATGATTATAATTGGTTTGTTTTAATCACACATTAGATGCATCATTTTGTTTATATAATATTTAGCATTTTTCCAATGAGGAAAATTGTGTTGACATGTAAATCTTTTAATTTATTATTTACTAAATCATAGATTCTGAGTGAAATGAGGAACGTTTAAGTTTTATAATATGCTCTGGCTTATATAAAAAACTTTTAAAATAATATAAATTCGTCGTTTAATTTTACAGCTAAAAATACAACGAAAGAAACATCAACCAATTCAACTAGTATGAAATATTTAATTTTTATCTTATACTTTTTACAATTCAATTAAATAATATGATCTCATTTCTACATACTTCATACGAAAATTGGTGAACACAAAAGGTGCTCTGAGAATTATTGATATATTTTATATATGAAAGAATGGGCTTTTTCTATATTCCCATTCTCGAAGGACCCAATTAAATTATTTTACAATTATTTTTCTCAGAGTTGTTTCGATTATATCCCCGAGTATTGCTAAATCACTAAATTTTTCATTTTAATAAATTTTTTATTGTTTTTTCACCAAGTGATTTGAATAATTTTATAATTTTTTTTTTCACAGTGTTGTCCAAAATATTATTCTAAGTGAATTCACTTAATAAAATTTTCCGTTTTTGTAATTTTGGTAGTGGGGTGAAGAAGAAAAAATAATTAACACTTTTACAAAATCATCTTTGATTATTTTTTCATCACGAGTGCTACTGAGAACATCTTTTTAAAATTAACATATCATAAATGTTATTATTTTTTTTTCATAGGCGACAAAAAACATTATGAGGGAAAAAGACATTAAAAATAGGATCCCAGGGCTGAAAAATCCTACTGAGGCAAAGTGCCTTTATAGCTATGTGCTAAAACCTTCCTGCAGTATTCAGTTTTAAATGATTAAGAATCCTTATGTTTGAGAGAGGAAGTATTTAATATTTGAATCTCAATATTAAGCCATTAAAAAAAATTATTTTTTATATAAATATTAAATAGTAACTTTTATCATTATAAATTTATACATGATAACAATTTTAACACAACGTGAAATCAATTCACTTTATTCAAAATATATTTAAAATTAAATTGTTAGAAACTATAAAAAATAACTTCGGTTTCAGTATCTATTTTACATTAAATACGCGTAAGATTAGGCGGAACTTATTATTATTCCCCGGTATTTTTTATTGTAATCATATATTATGATTGAAATGGGGAACATTTTGGTTTTACCATTATGGGTGTTATATTTCAAATATTTTAAAATTAATATAAAGACCATGTTTAAATTTACAGCTAAACAAGCATCTAACAACACGACATGTAAGATACTACTTTTCTTAAGTTGTATTGAATTCAATTTAGAATTGATGCATTTAATACATACTTTTTATGAATATTGATAAGCACCTTACATGGATTTATGCGATTGATTAAGTATCATTCATAAATATAATTTATGTAGCGACGAACATTGTTGAAAACCACCAAATTTCACATATTGATTATTTACCAATTCCATTACGTTAGTTGAATTGGCCTTTTTTTATTTTATTTTTTTAGGTACGATCGTAGGTAGACTTTCATATAAGTGTAATTTTTCTTGGCGGATTGTAAAGCATATCATACTTTATGTTTGTTTGTACCTAGTAATTTTCACAGCTTATTCAAGTATCCCAGAGAGAAGTGCTACAATCACAGATATAGATAACCACATAATTGATAAGTATGTCATACTTCACGACTCTCCTGGATATTAGTTAAACTGGAAATAGGAAACCTTTATCATACAATGTATCAGGCAAATCAATGATTAACATACTTAAATTAAACTGTACCGCTGTACCACTACATTATTTCAACAATTTTCAAGGGATTTGGATGTTTACGAAGGGAGTTTGAGCGACTTTAACTCTAATCGAAATATATTTATACAAGTAACTTGTACTTATCAGTGAATATTAAAATTTGTCTATCATCCTCTGGTCTATCAGGTTTAAATTAAGATCGACCTAAGTGATTATGAGTGGAGTGGGGAACGCAGAAGTATTACCATGTTGGGTAACACATTTTAAATATTTTTAAATTAATATAAACTCGTTGTTTAATTTTACAGCTAAATTCAGAAACTCTTATATGAGACGTAAGATAGTACTTTTCTTAAATTTTATATTATTCAATTTATTTATTTTTAGATTTAATAATACGTTAGATTCTAGACTTCACATTAAATATCATATGTTGTACCTTTGTGTACACTTTGCTGGACAATTCCGTTCCTTGGTGCACTCATCAATAAGATGTTCCACAAACAATTGTCAATTAAGGCATTGTGAAAGGCTATAGCCTTTTTGTGAAGATTTTCAATAATCGCTTTGGTAATTAGTAACGACTCAATATTGTAAATGTCCTCGTTATTTTCATTCGGGTAGATCTTCAGAAAGATTAGGGGAAGGGAATGTTAATTTTTGTCTTTGGAATTTTAAGCGACTTTTACTTGATGTCGAAGTTTGTCCAGAGTAGAGGAGATACTGAGGATATCGGTACTTAATGTAGAAGCGTGTTAATTTCTAATTATGGCCTTGTAAGTGTGTTGGGAGCGTGGTCAAATTGTATGAAAACTGTCATTAGTTTCATTTAAGTGATTGATAATTTTGCTATAGCTTATACGGCCTGAATGTTGGATGATGAGATGAAAAGTCAAAGAAGACTTGCAAGTAAAACCATTTGAGCGGGTAATACTTGTCATAGTGTCGTTGAAGGCGGAAAATGTTTGGTGTTTTTTATGTAGAGTGGTGAAGCAGGAGGATCAAAAGCTTGGTCATTATGAGTTAACTTAGTAAGATCGTCTTTGGAGCTGATTGAAGTTGTGGAAGTAACATTATTATCACAGATATCATTATTGGCGAGATTAGCAAACTTGTTTGATGAAACGAAAAATTTTGATTTTTTTGTCACCCTGCCTAGGTGACAGAGACGAGTTTGCAAGATGACGTTTTGAAACGCTGCGAGTTCATGGTAAATTATTACCAATTTTCTGAGTATTATCCTTCATCAATACTGTTAATTGAAAATAACCGATAATGTATACTGAAATAGACGGTACGCCAACTGCGGCGATAACAGAGCGAGATAATACGAAGTACATGCATTTATATTGAATGTTACAGCCGAACTAAAGTTAGATATATTATTAAACTCAGGTCAATCATATTTATTTGAATCATAGATTCTAAGTGAAATGCGGATCGTTTTTACCATGTTGGGTGACATATTTTAAATACTTTTAAATTAATGTAATCTCGTTATTTTACTTTTCAGCTATTCCCTCATCCTTATTTAAGAAAAGTAAGATAGTACTATTATTAAATTTTATTTTATTCAATTTGCTTGTCTTTAGATTTAATTATACGTTAGATCCTAAGTTTCACATTAAATATAAGTATTAAATATCATATTAAATGTTGCAAGGCGTTTAAGATTCTTGGTTATAATATGAGAATAACTTTGGACCATCAACTTGAATTTCTATTAAAAACAATCTTTCGTGCCTTAGTAGGTTCTATTTTAATGTATGACGTTGTCATATGAAGTCCACTTGCAACCACCGATTCTTGTCCGATTGAAAAAGAGATTCAATGAAAAATTTCTAAAATTAATAAAACTTTTATAATAGATTAGCTTTGTGTAACCCAGCAAGTCATTGATTTTATAAAAAAATACTAATTCTTAATAATTTCGTCAATAATGTTAATAAGCATACTTGTGTTGCTGGTACTGCCATGAGTATTTGTGCCAGTTCGAATAACTCTGGCTTTGCTATTTTGTTTTCTTTCCAATATTTTATCACATCTGCTTTGTAAGTTAATCTTTCTACTCTACCAAAATCTTCAATTTTTTCTCTCATTAACTGTTTTGAAGATAACAAACTTTGTGATTCATTTGATTCATTTAATGATAGGTTTTGTGAAAATGTGTGTGAATAACCAATGAGAAATTCTCCAAATAGATCTTCATTATCACAGATTTGCTCATCAACATCAATAACCCTTTCATCAGTTGATCCAGCTAAATTCTCGTTTGCATTTTGATCCTAAAAATAAAAGTATTTTCAAGATAAAATGGTGCACAAGGGCTTAAATCTAATGTTTCGATTTTGGAGCATATGAATCTGCCCTCTATTATGAAACTTAAATATTTACTAACACCAGATATTGATTTTTTTAAAGTATAAGTTTTAAGAAGATGATCAATTGCTTTTTGTTTTTTATGAGCTGTTCAAGTAAATATAAGTCAAGGGTCTAAATAAATAGCTGTAAACAAAGTTAAATATTTAAAATAAAATTATAACTTAAGTCCTGATTTAATCATGGTAGGTTATGTAGAATCATGTCACCTGCAACAAATATACTATTATCCATCAATTGTTCTTCACGACTATTCATAAACTGCACAATAGAATTAGATAACAATGAATTTATTTGTTGAAATTTACATTTTGCTTAAATAAGTAGGATCAAGTGAATTTACCTTCATAATTTAAATTAAGTACATTATGACGTATATTTTTATTATAATTTTTACTAATATTATGATTTATTAGTAAAAATACTAATATTCACTGATACACATTTTAAATTGTATATTAAAGTGTATATTTAAATTAGTGATTTGTATTTTATAATACTTAATATTATTATTTATTATAACATATAATCTAACACTAATTATCTTCTTTGGTAATAGTTTTTTTAAAATTATTGCAACCATATCTTTTGTAATACCTAGTACAAAATAAAAATTAATTGATTATAAAAAAAAGTTTATAAAATATTAAGATATTTATCGATGTACCTAATATTATTTGTTGTTTATAAAATGCAACTAGAAAAGTTCCAAAGTTAGGATCTTATAAGGATGACTAGTAAAAGCTAGCTTTAAATATTGAGTCATATTAATTTTATAAAATATATTTTGCCGTGTAAATATTATAAATACTGTTAATTCAAATCTTTTGTTGATTGGTTTATTGAAAATATGTGAGATACTAGAACGGATGAATGATATTACTGTGTTGGTTTTTATATTTTAAGTAAATCGTAAAATGATTCCGAGTACAAGAGGTCTGGAGGATTGATTTATATTTCTTAAGATGGTTGAACCTCTTAAAGCCGTGCTCTAACCAGGATTCATATGGTTGTCAGTTAATGAAGAACTCTACTGTTATTACTAGATTTATCAATATTACATACCTACCAATACATATTGTATATTTAATTTATAGATGAGCTACTTTATTAGTGATTCAATTCAAATTAACGATTATAATCACAGCTGTATATTATGGGTTATTTGTGTTAATATTGAAGCCGTTTAATTATTGTTCGTTTTTTTTTTTTACCTGCAACATTTTTTTTTTTTAATATATAATTTAATTCTTTTTTCCCTATTTAGTAGCTATTTACTAAATTTGTGTACTATTTTTTTCTTCTACAAAATTACACCACCCACTGAAGTTCGTTAAATTTAAATGTATTAGCCGTTTTGTACAAGATATAAACGATTTGAAGTCAACGTTCTGTTTTTTCCTGTCGGAATTCAAATTGCGGCCATGTTCTTTTGTCCATTTATTCATTTCCATATTTAATCACGATTTGACGAGGACAAATTTTGTTCTATTATTTAATTTTTCTTTGCTAATATAATGGTTCAACGTGTCTTATGATTGTACGTATATATAGTTGTTTATAATCGACGTAATTATTTCGTGCAAAGATGAAAAGTCCAAAGGATCAAAACGAGACTGCCGGCAGCAGCTCACCGTGTGGAGGATATATTCCAGCATTTTACTGAAACGTAGTACGACTATGCATTTTTGTAGCTTATTAAATAAATAGTATGATTGTTATATCTTACGCTACTACAGTTTATAATATAATGATTATTAATGTTGTAAAAATACTTAGTGTATTGAAACAATTAAATAAATTATATGAAAAAAAAAAATTATTTAATACGTAGATAGGTTTTTATGTGACATGCGTGTTCCAGAATAATTTTTCTGCCAGCAAGCGTTTTGAGAAAGTCATTTTAATACGTTTTATTTCATACAGCACAGTCGACACCGTAAAACATTTTACGTATTGGACTATTTGGTAAAACTCGACATGATTCTCAAAATTACGAAAAACAACCCTTTGTAATATAATAATACAAGGTATACATTTAATTAATCTAGGATATTAAGCGAGAAGTATGAACATGCAAAATAAATTACATAGTTAAAAATATTATTGTAAACACAGATGAAGCTATAGCTGAAAATTATTAATTATAAAATATTTTTTTCCTTGCAAGGAACTTATATTTTTCGAAGTGTTAGAACACTCACTTTTGTAAATATTGGATTATTAACTTTTCACCGAAGCCTTGTATTAATTAATATTATACATAATATTAAAGAATAATATTTAAACTATGCTAAAACCATAAAACCTATTGTTGCGAAATACTCATTAAAAAGACAGCATAAAGAATTAAAATAGGTTTTGTATATTACACGGCTTGACATATAATTGATTCGTTTCCTTCAGATTCCCGTAAAATGTTTTCTATATTTTTACCTATAATTTAATAATATTATGTTTTATTCAACATCACAATACCGATGAAACCGTATTATGTAATAATGTATATACCGGATACCGGATTGTTCACGAGTTTGAAAAAAAATCTCCCAAGAATAATTCTTGCCTTTTTTCCTCGCATGTCTGTATTTAACGAGGTAAAAATAGCTGACCTGATATAAATCGATTAGTCGAATCAAATCGCCTTACGGCTGAACGCATGATTGAAAATGAGCCCAACTTTCAAAATTTATTTTAATTGCTGCGTTTAAACAAATCGTACGGTAAAATGGCAACGTGTTCGTCTGCTATTTGATATTCTAATGATATTAATAAGATTTTGATCGGTATATTCTTTATTTTTTAATTTCAAATAGATTTTTAATCCCCCTAGTAAGTACAGGTTAACAGATCCGACAAATTACATTTTTACACAAATGAGTCATGTTGGACGCTGTTTTTATATAATCTATACTGATAATTCTTCAATTCTACGTTTGTGTGTACATGAAAAAGGTTTTTAATTAAACGTGTTACATTTATTTTTGATAACCGGTGCTTAACGTAGCGTTTATTACTATTTTGAACAATAGGTGTGACAAACGTTTATTATAAGTTTCATTTTAAGAAATTTTCCGTTCTTAGAATAAAATAGCTCCATGTTTCAAGCCAAAAACAATAATTAAAAATATGTGTTTGAAAAATTAGAAATTAAATTTTAAACTTTTATGTGACGTTTTATGTAACGTTTAAGTTTCTACATAAGTACATTTAATAGGTATGGCAAATATGAAATTCATTCACTATTATTTTGATTCTTTTTAACAACAGCCTATTAATAACAGGAAAATTTGTAATAGGGTTTGCTTATATCCCTTATAGATGAATGCAATATTGAAATCTATGCATTACTTGTGTTCTTAATAAACACAATTGTTTTGTTTTGTTTTATTTTTACTTCGTGGAGCGGTCAAGTGTAGTGATTATCATTATACTTTGATGAGTTAAAATGAAAAAGTCAAAGTAATTTATCGTAATGATATTGCTATCACACAAAAATACAAAATATTGTATTCCACCATTAAAAATTAGAAAACAAATTATTATTACTATTATAACCTAGGTATAGAATTAATTTATATTTGATTTATCATCAATTATGCTTATTGTACCTACTTTGTATACATTGTATAATTCAAATAACATTTTAAAAAAAAATATTAAATATTTGATATACTCGTACATATATCAAGATTTTTTTTGCTCTTTGTTTACTTGTAATTTAATTTATTTTAAGTTAATATTGATCAGCAAAAATATACGATCGGTTTTCAATAACTGCAAATCTTCAATTGAAAATCAATCAATTAATGTCCGATAGATAGCTGTTAGCTAGTTAGGTGGGGTTAGGTTCCCCATCGTAGTAGGTGACCTTGGCGTTCAAATGTGCAATGAAGCGGCTTGTTGCTTTGCTCTTTAGTTTAAATAGCCATGCCAACGGTAACCTACTACCAGGCATCAGCTTGATCACACCCCAACGGTCAGGTTGAACGACTAAGAACAGACGAAAAAGTTCCTAAAAACATGAAACGTACCTACACAGGTAGTACGGGATCTAGCCTAAGGAGAAAAACTCTGAAATCCATCCTCCTACAAGGCAAACATGTATAAATGCAAGTGTAGGTAATCATTTTTTTTAAAAACCCGTAGTGTTTAAACCCGTTATAATAGTTACTGCAGCACGGGATTTTGCCCTCGGGCAGAAATGTCGGGCTGTGCGGATGAATTAGTAGACGTAGCAGGTCCACCATGGTTGTCATCCAGAAATATCGTTATGACATAAAAGGTATACATAAAAAATGTTTGTCCGCAAAGGGAAAAGCTAATGTTTATCTATTTACAATATCTATAAAATGCGTGATGTGATAGAAATAATAGTATTATTATGCGTATATTATTAATCTCGCATGAATACACCAGAAATACATGCATGATACATATAATATATATATACATGCATTTTGGTATAATAATTAATACCACATGGTAATTATATGCTTACTCAGTCACGGTGGTAAACATATCATGTTAATAGTGTATTATGCTATGTTGTACAAATAACTTCATTAGACGTGTTACCTCCAACAAATGATTATGGGTACAAAATGTTTAAAATCATACAATCATAGTATTGGTTCAAAATAAATTTGGTTTTAACAAGATATTATGTAATATATTTCACATTTCTGGGCTTGTAACGTACCTACCAAAAATAACGATGTTTGCCAAAAAACTTAAGAAGTAGATTTTTGCATTGAAAATATATTTTTCTGCAAAAAGATTTGAATTCTTTTCATAAAAAAATATATATTCTCAACATGTTTATAAAATTACACTACTGTATATTATAATTTATGAACGTTTTAGATGAATATTATAAAATGCAAAGGAAACGATAATGACAGTATGATACAATTATACCGGACACTGGCAAGAGCTTACTATAATAAATGACGTCAGGAAAAATTAAATTATAATTAATTGAAGAAAAAAAGTCTGTGAGATACCGAAACTATTCACTCAATTTGTCAACAATTACGGAGAATTTTTACTGCCATTATAAATTTGCAGAACAAATTTAAAATCTCTCTATATAGTTTCAATCCGCAGATTGGTTTGCAGCCATCTTCCATTCTTCTCTACTATCTGCTTTCCTTTTCATTTCTACGTATGAGTTGCATCCTTGGTCCTTAATTATTTGTTAAATATACTCTAATCTTGGTCTTCCCCTATGGTTCTTACCGTCCATGCATCCTTCTATGATCAATTTTAGTAGTCCTTCGTAAAAAGAACATCGATGAAATGGCCGTGACGATTCGGAATGTCAACGACGATCTTATATCAAGTCATGTGGAACAGAAAACCCAAAGGAATTTCATAAATGAGTTGAAACTACTCGCTACAAGACAGCTAGCCAAACAGTGTGTAATCAAAAAAGAACCTGAGGTAAATTAATTTTATTTGAATAAATGTAGGCATGTATATTATATATAATTATTATTATTTAGGACGATGTCGATTCGGGTGGTTTTTCATTATTTGAATGTTCGTAGACTATAGATCTTTGCGAAGACGCAAATATGCCACCGTCTCCAAATAATTCTCAGATAAAATATAAAAAAACATAATATAAATAGTACACAATTACATGTATAATATTATTATAGGTAGTTGATGAAAACGATGGTCCAATGTATTTCAACAGACTCGCAACACCAACATATGCAGTGCAGACAACATTCAAAATGAAACGAAAAATATTTTCTGATTGTATGATGTTGTACAATAAAAAAAAACTCAATATTTAATTATAAAAAAAAAAAAGTGTTTTTATTTACAATATATACAATTTTCTTACATCACCGTTAAACGGATTATATGTTACGATTTGATCGTGTAAAATTAAACAGTAAGCTGTAGTTTTTGCAGGAATGTTTTTTATGGTTTCAAATTCCACTCTCAAGTTGACTGTAGACGATTTTACAATATCGTTTTGACGTGATAAATCTACCACTATGATTGGTGCTAGTAGACAAAAATCGGTTTTTGAAAGTAAAGGTTTACTGTGGTCTCTGTCGTAGTAATACTTTTGAAAATCCGTATACGCCTTGTATACTATGGAAGTTTGGTTATTTGAGAAATCTGCACGGAAATCTTCATACGGGTACACTTCAGAGTTCAAATAAACTTTGAGGTTTTTTAAATAACAATGATCGAAATGCCCAGAATGATTGAGCAGATTATTTTTTCGATCTGTTTGAAATCCAATTATAACAAACCGAGGTTTCTCTAGTAAACTGCTTGATTTCACCTTCCACGAATGTGAAGTATTTTGAGGTAGAATGGGATACTAACAAAGGTCCCAATTTCTGAACGCGCATGACAACGATTCACGAGAGTCCAAAACTTTTAATAATTTAAATTTTGCTTTATCGTTTACTCGAACAATTGGTATTTTCCACAAAATTTTGCTCAATTCGATTTTTACTTTTTTATTTTTTTCAATGGTTTCACTGACTGCAACACCTATGACGTGCAATGCGTCAAAATCAGTCGAAGATCCATTCAAAACCAGTTATTGATTACAATTGAGTAAATTTTTTTTATAATCTTCACAAAACTCGAATAAATGTTTTAGAGGAATGCAACCGGAAAAATAAACGTTATCCACGAGTTTTGAATCGGTCGTCATATTCCAACCGGCGTTTTGAAGTATACGAACAGTATCCCTTTAAACATGAAGATATTCCCGGAGATTTTAATTTCTGTATTTCAGTTCCTTTCAATTCATATCTCATTTCGGAAAAAAGAAATGCAAGTCCGTTGTTTGTAAATTGAAATTCTCCTATGCCCAGTCCCACGTCAACGGGTTTATTAATTTTTCCTTCGATATAAATGTAACTCTCACACGGTAAAGTGTACGCGTCCATATTTTGAATAGATATTCTAATCTCATCGTTATTATGCATTGCCGAAGTTGAATACGGTAGAAAAGAGTGATATTGTATTTGAGTTATTTTACAGTCTTCAACATAGTCCTCGGTCATATACATATCATCCATTTTTATATCACTTTTAACGAGCGTAAAAATTCTATATTATTTTTGTCGAGTTTAGACAACGGCGGTAGACGTGTTGCTTTATCGACCTTCGGAATACTACTACTAATATTTTTTATTACTCTATTCTTATTGTTTGTAAATTTAAGACCCATTCTCGTGTTTAATCTGCAAACGAACTGTAAGCGGTTCACCTCGTAAGTTTATTAAATTACCCTCTTGATCTCTTAGTACAATAATTACTTTACTTATAGATGTAGTGTTGAGAGAATAAAATACCAAATGTCTGAGAACCTCTACGATTTTGTAACCCGGTGAAATGATTGGAAAAAATTCGTGTATTGTCTGACTCGACACTCCGTCTCAGAATGAACCGTGAATCAAATTACATTCTATTTTTATACAATTCACTTTAATTATCTTGACCAGATTTTCAGATTCGTGTGTGATTCCACCTTTGTATATCTTATTTTGAAAAACCAACAGATTCGATATGTTATTATCTACAGTGAAATCTATGTCCAAGTTGGCAATCATTGTGCATTTCAATGTATTATTATCGGCTTCTAATCTAAATGACGAAAGGTCCGAAGGCAATAACTTTTTTATCACAGATTCTAAATCATTAAGTTCGTAAACCCCTGTAGGAATAGTGACGTTTACAGTTTGACCGTTTGACTTACAAAATGCAATAATATTACACCCGTACTCGACGTTTGGTATAAAATTATTTGTGTGCAAGCTCAAAAGAGAAACAGTAGTCGATTTATCTACTTCCAACGGTGGGAAAATATCACAAGACAATTCACTCGAATTACCGTTTAACGTTATTGTATACATGATAAAAATTTTAAGCACAAGTGCCCGCAATTTGTTGTGTTGTATTTTTGATATCGTTTGTAATTATATCTAATATTATAACCTCGAAAATATGCTTGTAGTTCTAATGGTGGTGGCAAATTTCCAAAACTGTCGTAGTAATCAATGTTATTTCCGATTTTTTTATACGCTACCCAATGAGTACCTGTACTGTCTTCGATGTCCAAGTTGACTACGGCCGATTCTCTGTGTTTCGGACAAAGTGGTAACTTGTCTCTGGAGAAAACTCCTATGAAATGAGGTATTTTCAACTCGTGTGCGTATTTTATAATCTCATAGTCGTACAGAGCTCTATTGGGTAACGTAGCAATTAGTTATTTTTCGGTTTTCTTTTGGGTCCACTTTTATGCGGTGAGACATTTAGACCTTTTCCGATTTTATACGAGGTTGGTGTATATGGTGTAAGATATAAACCATTGCCTAAATTAATGGGTGTGTTTCTGTTGGATTTCATTTCGTTAACAGTCTTGATTACGTTTGCAATACCACCGGATAGTTCCCCCAATTCGGACAGACCCGCAAAAATCGGTATAAGGGGTAGAACACCGCCTCTTTTAGGACTAGGTATTACTCTGGGAGTTTTTGCTTTTGTCTTATTTTTCGAAAATGATTTTTTAGCAGCGGCAATACATGTTTTTGCTAATTTTGTTATATTGTTTTCGTGCAGTTTTTTTTTAATTGCTTTTTTAGCACTTTTGACTGCATGCTTAAAACCACAACCCATACCGACTTTGCGTTTAAGTTTCATAGTGTTTGTGACCATCCAAGCAGCAGCCTTTTCTTTTAAATCAGTATCCTTTCTTTAAACACTTCCCAGGCTTGATTTTTCAATATTTCGTCCGCTTTATGTCTTTCAGTTGGCGAATTACTTTTATCGTACGCTATATCATGAAATCTACAAAACTCGTCAAGTTTATTTACCCCACGTTCTCCACGTGCAAGTCTTTCTTTTAATTTAGTGCCAGGCCTACAATATCTAATTGAAAAAACATATTAATCAAATGTGAAATAAAAAAGAAATGCATACTAACCTATACCCAGGTAAATGCACTTCCACTGGTAAATGGTTTATAAGAGAGTTGACTAAACCGGAACCTTTATTCTTGTTGACTCTTCGGTAGCGAGACATTGAGTGATAATTTTTACACGATACAACGGTATTTATAACGAAAATGAAATTTATCGAATAAAAACTTAAGGTGCCAATTTATAAAATTGATACACCTGATACCATAAAATCGAGACACGGCTCTTTATTCCCGAATACGGTTCGTTCATTGGTTCTAGGTAGTTCAGGATGCGGTAAGACAAACCTGATTTATTTTTTACTCGTAAATGAAA
>JAIPRK010002284.1:0-23655 GCA_025469195.1 Chaitophorus viminalis | reverse complement strand
TTATTTATAGACAATTTAAATTTTCGATTTTTGTATTTTTTTTTTTTTTTAAACACCTATAAAATTTAATTGGCTGACCAAAAATTCTCGAAAATTTAATACAAGGTTTATAATAAGCTTAACTTATCTTCACTAGAAAATATCGGTGATCGTTTCACTGAAATATTTTTTATAAGCTCATAAAGCTCAAATTTGTATAAAATGTGTCAAAATCACGATAATTTGCAAGTTATTTTGTAGATAAAAATTCATAAAATTTTTTCTGTTTATACTTAAGGTTCAAACCTTTGACACTAGTTTATCCATAAGCTAATCTTCAAAAATATATAAAAAATTTTCTACCGGACCCAAAGGAAAAAATTTTATGAACGTTTGAAATTTAAATTTTTACGAAATTGCATACAATAGCGATTTATGGTCAAACGATTTTAAATATTTACTATAATTCAAAAAGTATAAGTTGCAGAAACTTGAAATTTTCACCAGTTGTTAAGATAGGCATTTCCTTTATGTCATATTTTTTTCAAAATATTATATTGATTTTTAAGCCACTTATAGGCATTTAAAAGATTCGATTTTTTTACATTTTTTATTATAATCGGTGATAAAAAAAATTGACTAACACAAAATACTTGATAATTTAATAGAATATTCCACATAAGTAATTTTTATTGTCATTCAAAAATCATCAAAATCCATAGGCACAATTTTTTTTTATAAGCGTTTGAACAGCGAATATTGACATTAAATATTGACGAAAATTACATGTAAAATATAATATAATATATAAAATTCTAGACTGACAAATCATATCGGTTTTTTTCAAATGCTCTAACTCAAAAACGAAAAACCGCAACAACTTGAAATTTTTATCAAATCTTTATATTGGCTTTTTCTATACATGGTTAAGTTTTCAAAGTATTTGGACTTATTTTAACTTATTTATAGACAATTCAAATTTTTGATTTTTGTAAGTTTTTTTTTTTTGAAATATCTATAAAATTTATTTGGCTGACCGAAATCTCTTGAAAATTTATTACAAAGTTTATTATAAGTTATTCTTATCGTAACTTGAAAATATTGGAGATCGTTTTACTCAAATTTTTTTTATAAGCCCATAAATTTCAAATTTCTATAAAATATGTTAAAATCGCTATGATTTGCAAGTTATTTTGTAGTTGAAAATTCATAAAACTTTTTGTGTTTATACTTAAGGTTCAAAATTTTAATACTAGGTTGTCCATAAGCTAATCTTCAAGAATATATCAAAAAATTTTTACCGGATTTAAAGAAAAAAATTTTATGACTCTTTGAAATTTAAATTTTTACGAAATTGCATAAAATTGCATTATATTTCAATTTAATTATAAAATACTATATTATTATACACCCATTTTAGACCAACATATTTATTCCTTTCAGAATCGTTATTCGTATACAATGATACTTATCATTGCATTCAAATTTAACAAATCCATTGTAATGATGACCTATCCTATAAACGAAATGCACTCCACCCCCAACTGTACAGCAGAGCAAGGCCCATCCGGTTCTTTTTATCAATACTTTTTGTACAAATCCACTCGACAACAATCTAATCAAATCATGTTTTTCTATTACGATTTGTGTATAAATACACATTATTGTTAAGTACGCCAGATCTTTCGATCCGAGAAAATAAGTATCGCTGCTCCCACCGAAGCTAATAAAACAGAAACTTTGTGCTGGCGAAAATAGTTGCTAGGAACGAATTGTCTCGTCGTTTCGCTACGATATTATGTTAATACCTCTATGATATTATGATGCACTTATATATTATTTACCATGATATTATACCACTGTATACATCGTACCGGTTATTACCGGGGTTACCGCACCGGTTGCTGGTTGCTGTGGCGGCGCACATGATATATAGACATATTGTAGCACACTTGTATAAAAATAATAGTAGGTATAAAATACGTGACTATAACAATATATGAATCTTCAATCTATATTATTATAAACGATACCATTGCTGCTGCTGCCGCGGTACGAAAGGACGTCAAGACAATATTTGGCAACAATAACTCGCGCGACGACGCGCAACGTCTATATTATTATATCCCGTGATTTATCGAAACGATGCCATTATAATAATATGTGCGGTGGTGCGCGTTCCCGTTCTCGTTCGGTAACACGCTCATATACGCACACACACACACACACACACACACACACACACACACACACAGATGTACTCGCAAGATCATATACTGGTGCGTATACGTATTGTAATAATGATATTAATACAACATTATTACTATTACCACGGTACACGATTATTTCCCACGCAACATCTCCGCATAGAGAGAGAATGGATAGTTCTTATATACGTAATAAGTGTTTGTGTGAGTGTATATTATTTTATTATATTTTGTATCTACCCAATGTTGTATTGAATATAATACCAGTTACCATCGCAAACGCGTGGAGAGGTCTCTCGAAAAGGGTATTATGACGATTATATAATATAAATGTATACATACATTTATGTATGTAAATATATATATATATATATATTGTGACAATGGCCGAGAACTTTATGTATATAAAACATGTATACGTGTGTATGCATCTGTAATGTGTATGGATTATTTTACGCGCATTTGAGCATTTCTGTCGTGGTGCGAAATCGCAAATAATATAATACAGCAACATAGACCTTAAATATGGTATAATAAGCCCATGCAGTTATCATAGTATGCCGTACGTGATTAGTATTCGGCTTTTCAAGTCTGCGGTTTTCCAAAAGCGCTTATACCTAATACTATTATACTAATAATATAAAATTGACTCTCCTTTAATTTTAAAGTTCCTCAAAGACAGTCTAGACACCATGTTCCTTTCTCTATTCCTTTTTACACTACAAATTATCTTTCAAATGAACCACTAAAACGTCTCATGAAAAATGCTAATGATGACCCCTCCTTTAATTTTTAGTTGTACATTTATTTTTTTATACTTTATATCATTCATACTGTTGTACCACTATCTACTTTTGTTTATGTTTAATAACTAGTACTTTTGTAACACAAGGATCAAACCCGTTCAATTAAATAAATAAATAAATATACGTTTTACGTAAACCGATGCACATAAATACTAGCCAAGAACTTCAAGAGATGTACGCGCTAATTATTGTTCGAAATTTAATATATATATGAATTTATATGGAAAGTGCTAAAACTTCTTCAACTCGGACGGTGAACGATTTCCCGACGAATTCATTATATACAAATGAAGATGATTGTGCGCGCCAACGACCAAAATAAACGTTATCACACTTACTTTGTCGGGCTCGTTTTGATCACACTATAATATTATATTGTTCGAGTAAACATATAATCATAAATTATACGCGTATAGATAATACTATGGTAATTATACCTATATAATCGGACGAAAATGCGAAATAAGCTTATACGCTGGTCTCTAAAACGTTCAGCCGATCACAGCGTGTTCACACCGCCGTCGATCGCGACATGTACATACACGTATTTATGCGTCCACTGTCACTACCGGTATTCGTTCTTTCTATACCTATACATAACGATAATACATATATACTATGATGCACCAGTCTATGGACGCACGCACGGATGAACCGCGAGACAATATTATGTTTTGATATAATTTGAATATTTCGTAAATTTTTTCGAATTTAGTTTCGTGTTTCCGCATAGAGAATTCTAAACGAGTTATTTATACATGTATAAAAAAAAACGCATAGGTATACACTACAAATATGTATACATATTATAATGCATGTATATATATATATATATATAATATAAACGCGAACGCTATAAAATAGCAGACCGGATACAAAGAGTGTGATCGTCACACTTTGATCTTATACGCCGCGGTAGACAGTGTGTGTAGTATAATATTATCTTAAATTTTTTAAGGAAAAAAAAAAAAAAAACAATGACACTGAAGTCAGTATATTATTATTATTATTGTATAACACACGTCATGTGCTACCGAGAAGAATTTCTTTAAACACATATCGTGTTATGTTTTAAGGTTAAGCAAGAACCACTTCTACAAGAAAATATACGGAAAATATACGGTAGATTAGGTAGTAAATCACTGGAACAATCGTTTTTGGATTTTCGAGCAATGACAAACCATCGCATTCGGGAAAGCGATTTTATAAGTGGAATATACTTGAAGTATTTTTAAATGGTTCAAGTATTCGTGTAGAATATTTCCACCGTAAAGACATCTAATATATCGGGTGATATGATTCAATGTGAACATTTAAAAAGTCTAAAAATACTCCAAAATTGTGAAATAAAAATTAACACACGAATTATACAATATTTGTGCACAGTTTCTGCAAACAATTAATGCTATTCAAACCCTATAACTGCTGTTGGTTGTATACAATTTATGTTTATTTACAATTTACGATTCGTTAGGTCATATTTTTGCGATCAATTACTATATATAATTAACATTTTGATTTAAGGTCCAAATAAGAAATGTTTCGATTCCATTCGTTTCTGTGCGAAAAAGTATACAATTATTTTAAGCCTACACGTATATATTATATTTATATTTAACTACTGCGGTAGTATATTATAAAGAAACTTAAAGACTTATAAAATTCCAATACATTTATCGCTTCAACGTCACTCTTTATGTCTTCCGGTGCGTTTTCCTTCTTGTTGTAATATTGTATTAGAAACCGATGAAGTATCAAGAACAAAAATATTATTAAATATTTAAATACCATCTCTGACGATGTTCGACACCTTACGGTAAAATATTATGGTAATGACTAAATGACCTACATGTGGTTTCCAATGTTGAACATGAGGTCGTGACGATGAGCATAAATAATAAGTATATAATTAAATTATTTTATTATAATCTCATTAATACCTTAATTTCAGCGTACGGGTCGGAGGTTGTAAAAATTGATATAAAATTGCGGTCGCTGTTTATAAAGCCACTTTAATGGCAATCAAATAATGATTTACTCACCACACGCAAACAGTTTAAGTTGAAAAAAGAGTAACAAACACTTAAACAATTCAAATGTATTGTAATATCATTTAATCACCATTGAACACAAATGTATGTAACTTCAATTTGTCAGTTTCATTTTTAATGATTTTTTTCTTTTACATTAATCTTATGTGGTAACTACTTCTATAATAAAAGTATTTATTAAAACGTACCTATATGTTATTTGGGCCATAAACGTATTTAGCATTCGATTTTAACATTTTGTGTTTCCTTCTTTAGATTATTTTACTGTTGATCATTTTTTCCAACTAAATATAGTTATCAAAAACTATTTTTTTCGTAATTACTATATACATAATGGGTGGTTAACTATAATCATTTTTTACGTTTACAAGGTAGGTATTAGAAACAAAATGTATTACTAAAAGAAGGACAAAAAAAAAAATTACCAATCTAAATACTGACGTATACGTGCACGAAAAATCGGTGTACTGCAGTTGCTATACGTCATCTATACTTTCCGAACTCAATACGGTAATGTTTCGGTAAACTTGAGTACGTATATTATATTGATCGATATGGGTGAAGTCGGTTTACTACATCGTACAATGCACCAGTATATATTATTATGATCACTAAACGAATAAATGCGTGTACGGACAGGTAGACGGCGGATCTATATAGGATCTTTTACACCCTGCGTGAAAACACGTATAAACTATACACACTATACATAGCTCTCTGTTCTAAAGCATCGCGTAAAACCATCATCAGGTGTGTTAATACGTTTACAATTTTATTTTATTTTTATATTCTTCCAGTTGTTCAGCATTAAATCAATAATATCACGACCGACAGCAATAATATTATAATCACCGGAAAGCGCAAATCGGTCGGATAACAATAATACAAACGTATGTGTGTATACATTTAACATTTATCATATATGTATGGAAACTGAGAGAAAACGAAAAAAATAATAATAATTAGGTGTTCTAACATACCGCGCGGAACGTGAACCAATAAATCGTCTAGTGTACGACCGATCGTTTGGCCACCGCTCTAATGAAAAATTAACGGTGGCGATACAAATACAAGAATACAATATTAATGTCCAGCGCGTGCTTCACACAGACGACAAGTGTGAGGGTATTGTGCGGGTGGGCACATCGGTTCTATAGACATATACGGTACATTTGAGCGAACAGTATCCCCCTATATGTGTTAGACGCGTATATGACGGAGACACGGTACACAATATTGCGGACGTGTGGGTGATGCCGTGAAGTGAACATGTAAACAAAATACGGGTACTTTTGTTTTTTATAGACGCTAGAGCACACAAGACAACTGAGTACGATCACCGGCAATTATATATTATTATATTAATATATACCTACCAACTTCAACTTTGCTATAATTGTTTTTAATATAATTACTTTGATACTTTGATAGAACCCATTCATATAAACGCAGCTGTTTGGTGTACGTTCGCGTTCATCTTAAGTGTTTTTCGGAATTTTTCATATTATTCATATTATTTCCATTTCAAATGACGGAAATCAAACATAAGCCCGAAGTTTTTGTTGCAAATTATAAAAT
The DNA here is from genome assembly GCA_025469195.1 of Chaitophorus viminalis. Lineage (NCBI taxonomy): Eukaryota > Metazoa > Arthropoda > Insecta > Hemiptera > Aphididae > Chaitophorus > Chaitophorus viminalis. Next base: position 17,034 of record JAIPRK010002284.1, on the reverse strand, counting down.
GTTGTACGTAGGTACATTTTTTTTTTTTTACAATAAACTATTATACTTGTAATGATATATCAGAATATACATTATAATGGATATTGTATACCTATCTCATAACCACAACAATTATTATTGACCGAAAGCGCCAGATCGGCATCGTTAACTCGTCCGCTCCAAAACGTCGATTAACCACAACGGTGCAGAACTAACAACTCATTTTTCCGACTATCGTCTTATCATTGATAAAATAACGTTGTCTCAGCACATTTGTACCATTCACCATAATCCTAATTTTCTTACTTCCAAGCATTATTTATTTATACATTTATTATACTATTACAATATTGATGTCTCAGCTCGTTTGCATCATAGACGGTGGACCTATAATATATTAATAAGTAAAACGATAATTTTACAATTTCCCATGCCTAATACAGTACGTGTGCGTGCGTGCTTATGTGTGTGTGTGTGTGTGTGTGTGTGTGTGTGTGTGTGTGTGAGTAGTGCGTCATTGAAAGAGTTATTGTAGCTATTTCCTATCATCTCGTTCGTCTCGTCAACGTGTGTATATAACTTATGTGTTATAATATTTGAAACGCTATATGCGCGCACTTGGGCTGTTCGAGAAGAACAACAGAGAATATATTATATTATTATTATTATTATTATTATTATTATTATTTAAACAAACATGCGACAAGTGCACTTGTCTGTCCGTCATCGACGAGCACCGGCCGTGCGTATAATATAGGTATACTATTAATAATACAACCCTGCTGCAGAGACGGCGGCTGTTGACGATTACGTCGACCACGACCAGTGCATTTAACCGAGTTCAACGCGTGGAAACAAGTGGTTTGAAAATATTTGTCTACACCGTCAAATGAATATCAAATAAGTGGCGGCATGCATAGGGTTATTTCCCCTCTTCAGGCCGATTATTGTTCACGTCGTACAGGTTAGGTTAGGTTAATGCATGGTTACTATATTATATATATTGTATTATGTTTATACAATATTATACCTATATTGCGTCGCGACTATACGCTGCAAATCCAACAACCGACGTGGGATTATTATAACTTATTAAAATATGTATTTCGTATAATATGATCAATATTTAACACATGGCATTGTTTCTCAACATTTTTAGAGACGCAACCCCTAAAATAAGACCAGTCACTTCTCGACTCCCTTTAGTAATTAGTAAGTATAAGTACCTACTAATTATAACCCAATTATTGGCTATACCAGATTTAAATATTTCATTACTTTTATATTACATTATATGTGTGACAAAAATAACGTTTGTTACAGAAATAAAACATTTCTAAGTATGTACAGTGTTTTTCTAATCGAAAATATGTAAATAAAATTTTATTTTATTTATTCATTTTTTTTCCTGTACACAAACGTATTTAATTTGTGACCAAACGTGATCGTACTTTGATGTACTAAAAAATATCGCAGAGATTGAAAAGAACACTCTTTAGACTTTACTCCTATATTTCCCCTATATACACATCAGACATGACATACATACTGGTTATGCATTTTCCCACGTGAATGCGTAGATACGTTTCGAGTTTAACGTAATCGTTTTCAATCATTCGCTTTTGCGTTCACATGGAACATTACATTCGAAATACCTTACGTTTTGTTTATAATAGTATTATTTTATTCTTAAATTGTACAATAGATGGACGAAAATGTCGTTTTGATTACAATAATACTCCGTGGTGACCATATAGAGATATTTTCCCCATTAGAAATCGCTACGGATATTCACTGCGTACCACGACAGAGAACGCGTGTCGTTGACGGTATCACGTCCAGTATAATTATAGATGGAGAATTTACATAAAAAAAATATTAATATCCGTATATATACCAATTAAGTGGTAAACATGGTAAGATAGCTAAATTTTAAGGTCATTATTATTTTAATTACTATACATTTATTACTATTAGTAAATACGATATGTATTACTATTGTTGTATACCTACTTGTCAGATGAGGTTATTTCTAATTATAATATAATTATTAACTCAAAATGTATCTATTGCTCTGTATTAAACATTACTAGTTGGTATATTTTATGAAATATGAATATTTTACTATTCATAATACAAATAATAAATAATTTAAATTAAACTAGACTACCAAAATTAGTACAAAATTGTCTTGATTTATTTATTTATTTTTTAGTTAAAACATTTATGTTTAGACTTAACTTTTATATCAATAATACTGTTATATTATCAATATTACATTATCTTCCTTCATGATATCTTTTCTGCCTATATCCTATTCCTAATCACCTACTGATATTTAATGTTCTAATATAACTTATATTATATAAGTATAGTAGGGACTGCAGAATATTGATACTATAACAAATAACTATAACGATAACAAGTTACAAGTATATATCAATATGGCAAACGATAATAATATCACTGTTCCTTTTTCGGTTTATCTACTTTTGTCCAACCTGTTTATTATAATAGAAAAACAAATATTGTAATTATATATTATAATTATTTTAAAACTTAATAAAACAAATTATAATTAGTAAATATATCTCTTTTACAATTCGAGAAAGGTGATTTTGATTTCATTTGGCACACAACATTTTTTTTTTTTGATAAAAAATAATTTGCCGGTAAATGAAAAAATCGGTAACATTTTTTATCGGTAAAAATTTACCTGGTAAACTTACAACAATCACATCACTATAACCTATAATTTTTTTAAGTGAACGTTTATTACGTTTTTAGTGTTCGTATATTATTTTATAGTATATATTTTATCGGGTTTGTGTAAGCCGCAAGCGGAATGCGAGCTAGAATTTATTAATTGAAAACGCGCGCTCGTATAAATACATATGTACATTATACGCACATCTCTGATGTAAAATATTATTAATTTTATTCAAACATATTATTAGTATGTTAAAGTGTATTAATATCATGATAAAATTATTTAATACTGATATGAAAAGTGCGATATAACTTAACGAATACTCGAAAACGTGCTACATTAAAACACATAAAATACGCACGAACCCTCATATGTTCGAATAAAGGTACGCCATTCAAATATTCTACATTGTCTCTGCAAATTTTATAAGCGCGTGTACATTATGTCTGTACGGAAACGGAATAGTTTATTTATTTTGAATCGTATTATCATTGTATATGATAATATTTATCTCATCTCCATTCCCTTCTCTCTCTCTCTCTCTCTCTCTCTCTCTCTTTCTGTTCATATTTCTGAAATATTTTAACACTTAAAACCACGCAGTGGATTTTTTATTCAATTTTAAATAAATTTGCTGAATATTAAACCTCTGCAGTTTGACTGACGACAGTAAACCGTCAGCAAAAATGTTTTTTAACAGATAATTAATTGTTAATTAGTAATTAGCGTTGTTAACACGGCTATTTCTTCTCATTGAATTATTTCCACGAACCTTACGTCAAACATTTTGGAATATAATATTTTATACCGTATAGAACAGAGATAGTCAATGTCATGGACAGTAGCGTGGTAAACTTATAATTATTGAAAGGCAATTGAAAATTTATTGACACTCATCCACTAATCAAAAACCCCAATCATACAATATTATTATTTTGCCTACATCATGGTCACTGGTCATACGTATTGTTTTGTGCAATAAAAAAATTTAATTTAACTTAAATAGTCGTAGTTTATACGTAGTTTGTACCACGAGCCCACGACCTACCCACTCCAAAAATCTCAGAGACAATTGCCTCCCTAATAAGCCTTTGCCACGCCACTGGGCGTGAATGGTATCACGTCGGTGAAAAAGCTCGTCTATGGCGTTATAACGTGATTTTAAATAGTATTGTATACGCGTATAGACCGCCACAATTATTTTTTTGACAATATGTACGAATTTCGTTATAATACGCACAATTTAAATTAATATAATCACGTAATTATAAAACATTGTCATACTCGTGCAGTTATTTTGAATAATTGTGCAGTGTTATAAAATATGATAAAGGCAACTATCGTGTGACCAGTTCAATAGTTGTATTTGTAGCTTTATGTACATATATATTTTATTAGTTTAAGCGAAGTTTCAAGCTCAATATAAATGTATAATAATACTGTTAGACACTATTAGACTTAATAAAAGAAACTTAATAAGTTGTCGAGCGCAAAAAAAAAACTGATTGGAAACTCATTTAGATTATAATATACGTGCGCGTACGTGATGCACATTTGCCATGTATAAATATAATAATATAAAATATGTTTCAAGTATAAAATAAATGTCATCAATAAATGAATACGATCAATATTTTTATTGGTATAATAAATAATATGTGTAATATCTTGTGTAATTTCAGGATTATTATTATTATTGATTTGTATAGCTTGGAATTTGGATCGTACATTATTTATTAATAATAATTTATATTATATGCACCTATAAAAACGGATTGAAGTGGGCTTGGTTCATGACTTAAAGGATCAATGATTGAATTCCCATTTCAAAACCATTCCCAAAGCAATAATCCGCAATAACCGTCTCACTCGTTTAATTCCTGTAAAACTGTTTTCGAGTGGGCCGTACAACAACGTCGCACTGCAGTCATCACGACAGTATATAATACGGAATCATTATTGTAGGAGTGCTGGGCAACACGTCAATATACGATTTAATGTACACATTAGAAGTCACTTTTCGGCTCATTTGACGTCATGACAGTTTATTTGTTCCAATATTAGGATAGAAGGACCGTGAGCAAACCGAGAGGCTGAACAAGTTGCACTTACACCACTAATAAACCAGCTTACCCGGCATGGGATTTCCAGCATTCAGCCCGTACGCATAATGTCGTGTGTACAATGGTTTGTACCACATTTTTGCCTAAATACTTTGATATTCTGTTTACAGAGCGTGGAGGTCCGAGAGAAATGCAATAGGTACGTAAAATAGAAGACAGGGTCGAATTCGGTATGACGGCCAGTGTAAAATAATAAATATATGAACACCATTCGTGGCTGAGCACATTAGTTGTGTCCCGTGAAAAAGGTACACACGAATTATTGCGTTCCATTATTATATCGGTTAGGTAGTATAATTTTTTTTCGGGTTTCAGGTGTCTCCGTGTGTCAATATAAATCACTTAATATTATAAACATAAACTACTCGTAGAATTGATTTTGTTTCCGATTCCGGGAATATGGGACGAATGGAGAAGTTGGCAACTATATATTGATCATATTATATTTGTTGATTATAGTTCTTAAATCTGGATGAAATAGGTGTTTTTTTTTTAATTTGAGCTATTTGAAATGCAACCTGTTGATCCTAAAGTTATATATTTGGCTGATTATTTAGCTGATAATAAATTATGTTTCAGAACTTCAGAAGAATCACTCTTTGCTCCATCAATACAGGCAGAAAAGAGTTCAAGTTTACAGTAAACGACAAAAGCATGTGGATCTTTAATAATGTAATATTTTTTCAATAATTCTCATCAAAATACTTATACGTTTTTAAATGTTTTAAAAATTGACAGTGTAAAGCCGTAGTCACACGATGACAGTAAATCACGACAGTTGCTCTTATAAAAAAACTATTATGCACGCATGAGAGTATGATAATCCAAAAATGAAAGTTTAATAGCTATTATCGCGGAGTCCGCACGGTGACACTTCCATAAGAGCTACTATTACAATAGCGACTATCATGCTCTACTCACTACTGTGTTCGTGTGATCGTGGCTTAATGTTGGTTAGAAGCTCATTGTTTTTTATAGATAGATTTAGGACAGAAAATCAAGAAAAAATTGTATCTATTGAAATTCAGGCAAAAAAATAAAATGAAAATAAAATGACAAGATTAAAATGTATTTGTAAAAAGCTTATCAAAAATGTACAGACCTAATATTTAATCTACGTATTGTTATATATTTTTATTTATATACCTCATTTTATTATTGACTCATATCTGTTTTTATGAAGATTTAAATTTATATAACATTGTATTATATTTTTAGTATGTATTTATTTAAATTATAAACTTTATTAAATTAATTGTATTAATATTAATTGTTATTTATTAAATACGTAATTATGTTTACAAGTCCTTGATTTGAATACACAAGAAGCAATTCTTATGTGTCCCCACTGTTGAGTTTACTCATTATTTTTTCGCAATGTATACCCGATGCATAAATTGGTACATCTGCAGATTATATTTGTTGACGAGTCCTGTGCCGCATGACACTAACTCGACGTGATTGACTAATCGTTGATATATGCGTCGGAAAACAAAAAAAGTCTTTTTCACATTCTTGCACAGGTGCTATAAATTTCGTTTAATTGCATCTACAATAAACTGTTCAAACATGATTAAGCAGTATAACGCGGTGCTTTCAGCAGTTGTTATAATACACGTGTTTTCATGGTTTTCATTTCAAAGTACGCGGATTCAGTATATTTATAAATTCAAATTCACGTCCGTTTTGCAAGTCTTATTGATTATTTTATTTTTGATAAGGATTGGTGTGAAAGTTGAAAGAGAACTTAATAATAGTGTCTATTGTATTTCGTGCAGGCCGAATAGATGGTTTTATTTCGAGCTTGCACGTCACAGCCGCCGCGCCACCGCGGCCCAGTACAAAACTCGAATGAAATGTAAAAATAAAAATGTTATGAAATATATATGTATACATAAATAAAACACGAAATTATTACCGGCGATACTGTATCGTATATATTATACACTACACTTTTCTGTCGTTCTGCTCAAGGACGTTATTATTACTAAATCATCATCCGTGGCAAAATAATAAAATACAGCAACGCCACCGCCGCCGCCGGGTAATGGTCCGGTGACTCGCCACCTCCGCACAACTATTCTTTATACGTTTTAGGTTAAAAGCGATTATTATTACACTTGTTATTCAATTGAACTCGGTGTTATTAATATTATGATTTTCTCTCCCTCTCGCGCACACGCTTATACTTACCCGTTCGCTCACTCTACAGTCTCACACTGATCTCGGTCCACTCGTTCCTTGCCCTCTCTCTGACTCCTTCTATCTCACTACTACATCCATAACCACCCAAAGAGATTGTGATCTCACCGCGAGTTATGCCTCTTAATTGTCGAGAGGATTTATATTTATTTTCGACGAAAAAAAAAAAAAAGAAAAGAAATATTTATATACCTATACCTAATATATATATATATATATATACCTATACGTTTATGTAGATAATAGTTTTACATATTTTATACGGTAAACGTGTATTTCGGATGGGAAAAAAATACCGCACACACGCGCACACACGCACATTTACAAACGCATTAGTCTCTCGGCGTTAATGTATTACAATATATATACAAACCGTAAACCGTATATATTATAAATGTGTATACGTATTTTTGAAATTGTTTTATGATATTTGATATGTTCACCTGGTGCAGTTGTATGCACGCACGTATACACCGTTTCGGTCGGAGTGCATATAACATAATATAATATACTAGGTATTATAATATACACCGTACATTAAATAATAATAATAATAATGATAAAATGTCAGCAATGAACGTAGTATAACAGTGAATAGTATATATTATTATATAAATTATGATTATTATGTTCGACTGAATCAATACTACCTACCAATATATTTTTATTTCAGTAGTTATGTTTTAGAGTTTCTCAAATAGATATAGTGGAAGAGCAGGAAAAATTATTTACATAGAGTTTCAAAAATTTTTTGAAGATGAGAATGTTGAGGATCTCAAATTTTTTCAGTATGATTTCCAATAACATCAATAGATGTAGGAAGAAGTTTTTCACGTCACAAAAATCTACTTTCAGATTACAGACGCAGCAACAAATTTGATAATATTAAAATAATAATATAACACACACACCTATATGGATGACCGTGTGTAATTAACTTAATACTGGGAAATACGAGGTGGATGCGATAAATTTGAATTCCCTCTAATATAAAGTACCTAAACTGTACGCAAATCGTAAAAGAAAAATAGGTACTGTTTTGGTAATCCACAAAGAATTTATTAATAATAATATTATTATTATTATTATTAATAACAAACGTATTATATCGTTCAATGAGGTTTTATAGCACCGTGTTTACTGCAGTGTTAAAAAACGATTAAATATATATATATTTTTTTTCTTATGATCACGTAATATTATAACTTATAAGACTTCAATTTACCGTCTAAAAAATCGTTCTCAGTTCAAGATCATAAAATATCAACGTTACAACTTTTTTCTCGATGGCTTAAATTCGTATTGTCGTTTAACACGCATATAATATAGTAATCGCGTTTTCGCGAAAAGTAATACGTTTTGAATCGTAACTTATCACAACTTATGCCGATTTTATATCAGAATACAGAATAATATTACATTTCCCATCAAAAATGTTTGGACGAAATTTGTTTGAAGATTCTTTTCGAATACTATAAAAAATGAAATAAAGGTAATCGAAAAACAACATTTATGAAGCAGATATGGTGGCGTTTTTGCTCAATGCCATAAAACCTCGTGAAAATATGACGTTATTTTACGCGAAAAATACTAATAATATCATTTACTTTAACCGTGTTTATTATGTATGTATACCAGTTTACGATCGCGTCGCAAACGGCGAGAAAAATAATAATAATATCATGTCTATGTGTGTGTGTGCCTGTGTGTGTGTTTCTCCCTCACGTGCGCATGTCTATATTTACGTATATTATTAAGAAGTCACTGGGTTCATCACATATTATAACACAATTATATACGAATAAATACGTTTATAAAAGCACAATGTCCGTGTGTAATGCAAGTACCTGTATGTATACATTATTATTATTATTATCATCATCATCATCATACATACAGAAACACGGTACATTATAACATATTATATAGTCAGTTAACTTCGTGTCGACGATAGGTATTCACACTGAATTAGGTACCTACCTACTTGTTTGAATTTGTGATCGCATGGCGTACCTCCTATATATATATTTGAAAATCACGCTGTTTGTATTTTATATACACACAGAGCGCATAATATCTATAATAATACATAATATACAGTATACACGTATATACAGGTACGTACGTGTACATATTATTATTCTTTTTTAAATATATATATATATATATATATATTATATTGTACACGATACCGTCACAAAGAAGCGAAACTAATGGCGTTCCAAAGTTAACCTGTTCTATGGGTTTAATGCAATTATGATACGGTCTTTCAAACTGACCCGTTTTAATGTAGTGACAAACCAGCAATTAGATTATGATTACCCGCTTAAATGATGTAAACGCATTATGCCGAACAGACAGCCACCACGGTGAATCGTATATAATAAATATATTGTACACCTATACAGTGCATATATATACAGTATAGTAATAATAATATATTATATTATATGTGAATTATACGCACCAGAACGCGATCGCTGTATCATATGGACTAGCACTCGCCGTCGACAGTGATTTTATGCTCGTGTATATAAGTACATTTAAATGTACTATATAATATTATTATTATAATATACATAATATTATATACGCTCGCTATATACGTATCTCGCCGGATAACCACCCACGTTATGGGTTTTCTGAGAAAACAACGTGATTTATACGCAATGTACAAATACATACAATGGGGCTGGCCGTTAATAAAATATAATAATACTGTATTGGTTTGATAAATATATTATATTTCACAGCGCATAGATATTGTTATTGTAATATATTATTATATACGAATCCGAATGCAGTGCCGCCGCCGCAGGTCCCCGGAACGTGACAACGCGAGACCGTATCCTTTTTCTATCCTTTTTAACGCCACACCGCCGTAATCACATTGTGTAAATTATACTAACGCATCTAAACATACATATATATATATATATATTATATATGTACGATTTATAAATAATATATATATATATATATATAATAATGATAATACCCATGTATGTAACAATGTTACGTTATCCGTACAATACACGTAGGTTCCACCCGGGCGAGTCGCTACTATCGGTTCGTGTGTGTACGAGGACACGTCATATTAATATTATAATAATTCACCGTTGTACATATATATATATATATAATATATGCACAAAGGATCCGATCAAAAGCCGTCGGTGAAAACGTTTTTCACACTTCTGTCCCATAATGGGTATAGATAAATATAAAACGTATTTATATATAGGTACCCTATATCACTGACTGTTCCCGTTTTGTTATTACGACAACGGCAATGTACCGTTTTACACGCTCATGTCCGGGTATGTATTGTTATGATAAAACGATGATATCGTACATTATTGTACAGTGTTACACCTATAAACCATCGAAACAAATATAAACAACAACTATATATTTTGTACACGCGCATTTTCATACACTCTGAACGCGCCGGTCTTATATTATGTGAATACACCATACATGTATTACATTATGATATAGTGGTGTTTCACCTATTCTACTAGGGGTAGCCAACTTTTTCAAACAAACCATCTATAACCGACATTTTAAGTCTCTGGTGATCGACATCCAGGATAATTTAGTGATTTCTGTAGATATGCAAAAAAAAGCTTGTCCCAGTTTTAAGAAATAATTATTCATTGTTTCTTCACAATAACAATAATCATTATAAGACTGTCATCATCACACTGTAAGATTATTTACTACACGATCGACTGATAATGGTAAAATTAATTTTATAATGATCGACCTATATGCCAAGAAAGATCGACTGGTAGGGGTGACTCCTGCACTAGGGCCATCGCGTGTTATATAATAATGTATGTGCGCGTACTTACCCGGAAAACCAAGTGCACGCGCGTCACTCTTCTCGGACACAAAATATTTTCAATACACGAAACGACCGCACACAGGACATATATCATTGTATAGTACAGGGGTCAGCAATTCATTTCTATGGCAGTCTAGATAATTTTAAAAAGAAAATTCGAGGGCCAGAAAAAACTTAAACATCATTTTATCATTAATATATTTATTTTTATATTGAAAATACATTTTAAGACAAATTATAAACTAATATATATATATATAATCTATATTATATATTTCTATAACGAGCGTAAAACTAGAAAGATATTTTTGACTATCCAATTATTCCCTTCCGCGGGCCACCTATGCCGACCCCTGGTATAGTAGATAGGATAGTACATTGCACTTTTGCGTGTTGCAAAAGTCGATGTGCGTGATAATTTATATATTTTAATAGTAACAATATAGTGTAAAAAAGTTGCCGATATCTCGATTAAACATGCTGTGGGGTTATGACTGCACAGATAGCGCGAGGTATTCGAATCGGTTTTTCGTTCATAGGATGTTCAGGTTAAGGCTAAGTTTCCAAGGTAAAAACAATTGGTCCGTGAAATCCAATTGCAATTATTATGAAAATAAAATTATTAAATAAATAAATAAATCGAAAAATTGCTGTTGACTATATATATATATTAAATGTAGCTAATCGTTACGAATATTTTTCGGCCACGTCCCGGTCACAATATATAATAAATAATATTACTAGGTACTATAAACGTTTATAAAACTCTTCGTTTATATCTTAATAGCAATATTATGCTATATGAGGCGGAGGTATTTTGTAATGCGAAGCAATTTTACTGTCGCAAATATGTTATCAATTATTATACGCCGTTTATCTTATATAATATTTATACACGCAGGCTTTTACACTATAGTTAGTAAAAATTACGTGCTGTTAAATGTTTTTTTTTCCCCGTCCCTGAAACAATCTAGGATTCTTTTTATACATATTATACGCATATAACATTTCGTTAATGAAGTGATTGCTATTATTCTCTATTAATAATTTGTTATACCTGCAACATGCCTGTATACGGTATTATAACACTGTGCGCTACCATACATTTTTCCGATTCGTTTTCATTTCCATAAGAGTGACACATGTGTAAGTATTAAAACGATTTTATTTATAACTCCGGGTGTCTAGATAAATTGTTGTATACAGTAAATAAAAAATAAATAAATAAGAATTTAAAAAATACGATTAACGTCTATATTAGAATCGAAAATTAAATTATATAATTATACTTACAAGTAGTCCCGTCACTTTAATATTCCGCGTTGGGGATTTATAACTTAAAATTAGAAAATTAAATGAAACTTATGATATAAACTCTGAATTAATGTAATATTATACGATTTTGATTTCAAAAGAGATTAGGTGCAGTGCCACAGCAGTGCACACAATACATGATTTCTACCTTACATCATCATGTGAATATATTTTATATACAAACTCAGTATTTTGAATTGTATAAATAATGCATACCTAATATTATGAAACATGGTATACTTTATTAGGTTACAGATTAAATTTAATGTCCGTGTTAACATCGTTACAACGATTTGTGTCTTTGAAAATGATTACAATTCACAATAGTCAATGAAGTGATAATACATTACGTACAAGAAAAACATTTACGGTGTCTCCGTTTAAAGATGTTTATTTTTAACTCGCATATTTTTATGCAGACCATGGACCGTGTTTGGAATTTTCGACAAATCATAAATGAATAAGCCAACAAACATATTCGTGTTATAGTAGTATATTGGTACCGTTATTATTATTAATTAATGATTAATAACAATTCGTAGCGAGGACCAGTGTACATTATGTTGATGACTTGTTATTTTGAACAGACTTTACACTCCGGTGAATTTATGTTTATAATACGCGTTGGGTAAAAAAAAAAACACATAACTGCACTTATATTATTGGTTTGTAACTATTCTATATTATAATATATATATTTATATGTATAAACACACAACTAAAATACGTACATGCCATATCGACGTATACGTAGTACTTTTATATACCCGACCAGGTATACGGTCAGGTGTTTTCATCGGCACAATTATTATTATCCATCACAACACGATCGCCGTTGGTGTATTATTATTATTATCATCATACCTATGGGCGCATAAAAATTTCACAATGTCAAGTGGACGATTTTTCCTTCTCGTGAGAAGCTCTTATCGGCAACGCCCTCGACGCGGACGCCAGACGAATTACCATTGTGAGAAACCGACCGCGGTATGGCTCTCGATAATGCGAGAAAATTAAAACGTCTTTATTGTATTATTATTATTATTATTATTATATTGTACGTTATAAATATAATGTAATAGTAGTACAAATATATACGTGTAATATTTACAGGTATACGCGTGGTGTAGAGCGCGCGTGATCGCATCCGTGTGTTTGCCTAAAACGTCACTGTACATCGCGCGTATACATACATATATGTATATAATATATGTACGTATAATAAAAATATATAATATACCCTTCTTGACCCTGACCACGCTCCAATAGTTTTACTTGATGATTTCTTTATTTCGGCCCTTAAAATGTGTCCTCTAAAAGGACATAATCGCATTGTGGACATTCAATAATATCCTTTGCTGCAAATCGTGTTTACATGTACCTAAATAATAATATATTGTATATTATTGTATGTATATATGTATATATATATATATACTTGTATATGAGTATATAACGTATATTATATACTCATCATGCTTCGGGATTGTTTGGAAATAAAGAACCCGTTAAGGACCCACGCACAAAGAAATTCCGCTCTCTTGAATATTATAATAATAATAATAACAATAATAATAATAATATTCCTTTTCGCTTAGGATAACTGAATGGATCTGCGATGTATGCAGCATATTTTTAGAACATGATGTACACACAACAAATTCAAAAGTGCCCATTGTACATATTATTATTATTGTTGTTATTATCATAAATGTATATAATATGATCGCGCATGTATCGCAAGCGTATACCCGTAGGTATAATAAATAATACATGTACACATCGACGGTTCTTCTGTTATAATATCCGCTATTATAACATATCAATTATAAACTGTTCGCTCGTATAATGATGCGTGCGTAAACGTATACCTATAAGTGTGACCCGGCTATAACAGTATCTATACACAGTAATTAGTATATAAAGCGGCGTATTTATCTATTATAAATACGCTGTGTAGCGCGCACGTGTATGTATGTGTGTGTGCGTGTGTGTGTGTGTGTGTGTGTGTGTGTGTGTGTGTGTGTGCACGCGTGGTAAAAAAAAATTTTGCGATACCGAAGAAATCGGAAAAAAAAAGTGGTCCATAAGCAATAACTATATAACAAATACCCATTAACGTGGAAGTTAAAAAGAGAGAGAGAGAGAGAAATGAGTATTATGTCATTCCATTATATTATGTTATTACATATACATATATATATATACGAGTATAATATATACCTATTCCTGTACAGTACGCGAGATGGTTATTAACAGATGAAAAAAATGGATTAAAAACAAATCTGTCGTTTAAGAAAAAAATTCAATCATTTTTTAACACGAAATGTGTTATAATAATTCAACTGCACGCACAAACTCCGTATAAATGAGATCTCGCTGCATGCATGTTCGAAAACCTGTTCGGTATTTAGTACCCGAGCCGTATTCATTGAAGTGTAATTAATAGACTTTATTCCAATGATTTAAACATTGAGTATTTCCAGAAAATTCCATGTAATTAACATTATCGGATTAATGTTATACGAACATAATCAGACTGTATATAAACTGGAATCATCGCCGTTCGTCCGACCATGTGATGGATCCCCGAGGACTTCAGGCAGACTCGGTCGAAATATTAACTGATTATTATACTTTTTTTTTTTTTATCTTTTACAGCGCAATATATATATTATAATATGTAAGTTGACTGTTGTGTAGATCAATGAATAACTTAAGTTTTCCGTGTCGCCCGAGAACAAGATGCGCGTTTAAATAAGTAGTATTTAATCCACGTCGTAAATATGCGTAAATAATATTACTTTTTTTTTCCTCTACTCGCTTCCACCACCGAATCATGTATATAATAATATAGTATATTATGTTATTGCCGCTGCTATAGGTGAACATGATATAATATATAATATTAAAATATTTAACTGCAATTCGTATATAATATGTATATAAATAACATTCGTTCTAAAGTACCTAATCATATAGTATAAGTATAAAAGCGTGCTCGCGTTAGTCTAAATGGCTCAACAAGAATTTTGTATGAAATAATATATAGGTAATATTATGCATTGATTTTCATAAATCGTAAATTTTGGTATTATAATATCGCTTCGGTGGTCATCTCGTCTCTGAATTCCGCTGTATATACACACGTATACTTATAATATATATATATATATTACCGTACATGTATAACTATATACAAGTATGTATTATGTACACGCACATGCGTTTCAATAAATTTTTTTTTTTTTATTAGAAATAAGGTTTCAAGATCGAGGGTTATTAGCCTAACATACATTAAATATAAAAGAGATAGAACAAAAAAAAAAACGGGGGGGCTCGCTTTGCTGTACAGTTGGGGGTGGAGTGTACCTCGTTTATAGGATATGTCATTATTAAAATGGATTTGTTAAATTTGAATGCAATGATAGATATCATTGTATACGAATAATAATTCTGAACGGAGTTAATATGTCTGTCTAAAATGTGTATATAATAATATAGTATTTTATATTTAAATTGAATTGTAATGCAATTTCGTAAAAATTTAAATTTAAAACAGTCATAAAATTTTTCCTCTGAAGTCTGATAGAATTTTTTTTAAATATTTTTGAAGGTAAGCTTATAGAAAATTTAGTGTTCAAATTTTGAATCTTAAGTATAAACAGAAAAAATTTTATGAATTTTTATCTACAAAATAACTTGCAAATTATCGCAATTTTAACATATTTTATACAAATATGAACTTTATGGGCTTATAAAAAAAATTTGAGTGAAACCATCTTCGTTATTTTTTAGTTACAATAAGTGTAACTTATATTTAATCCTTTAATACATTTTCAAGAGTTTTTGGACAACCAAAAAAATTTTATAGATATTTCAAAAAAAAAAAACTTACAAAAATCAAAAATTTGAATTGTCTATAAATAAGTTAAAATAAGTCCAAATACTTTGAAAACTTAACCATGTATAGAAAACACCAATATAAAGATTTGGTGAACATTTTAAGTTGTTGCGATTCTTCGTTTTTGAGTTAGAGCATTTTAAAAAAACCGATATGATTTGTCAGTCTAGAATTTTATATATTATATTATAATTTACATGTAATTTTATGTCAATATTCGCTGTTCAAACGCTTATAAAAAAAAATTGTGCCTATTGATTTTGATGATTTTTGAATGACAATAAAAATTACTTATGTGGAATATTCTATTAAATTTTCAAGTATTGTGTATTTGTCAATTTTTTTTATCACCGATTATAATAAAAAATGTAAAAAAATCGAATCTTTTAAATGCCTATAAGTGGCTTAAAAATCAATATAATATTTTGAAAAAAATATGACATAAAGGAAATGCCTATCTTAACAACTGGTGAAAATTTCAAGTTTCTGCGACTTATACTTTTTGAATTATAACAAATATTTAAAATAGTTTGATCATAAATCGCTATTGTATGCAATTTCGTAAAAATTTAAATTTCAAACGGTCATAAAATTTTTTCCTTTGGGTCCGGTAGAAAATTTTTTATATATTTTTGAAGATTAGCTTATGGACAAACTAGTGTCAACGTTTTGAACCTTAAGTATAAACAAAAAAAATGTTATGAATTTTTATCTACAAAATAACTTGCAAATTATCGTGATTTTGACACATTTTATACAAATTTGAGCTTTATGAGCTTATAAAAAATATTTCAGTGAAACGATCACCGATATTTTCTAGTGAAAATAAGTTAAGCTTATTATAAACCTTGTATTAAATTTTCGAGAATTTTTGGTCAGCCAATTAAATTTTATAGGTGTTTAAAAAAAAAAAAAAATACAAAAATCGAAAATTTAAATTGTCTATAAATAA
>JAIPRK010002283.1:0-23698 GCA_025469195.1 Chaitophorus viminalis | reverse complement strand
TCCGTTCAGAATCGTTATTCGTATACAATGATATCTATCATTGCATTCAAATTTAACAAATCCATTGTAATAATGACCTATCCTATAAACGAAGTGCACTCCACCCCCAACTGTACAGCAAAGCGAGCCCCACCCGTTTTTTATATTTATATTGTAAAATAAAAGTGATAAAATAAGTGTAACAGGCATGTACATACATATAATATATTTTTTTTATTGATAACCTTCTTTTTTGGTTGAGCCCGACAACCTAGAAAAACTCAAAGGTCGATCACGTCTATTAAAGTTGCCCACATCTGTCTTACATGACTATAAATCAACTGCAGTCTGGATTGTACAAATACAAAAAATAATATATTGATTTGCTTGATCTCCCCTCTGGTTTTTTAGATTAAACTTAAATATATTATACATATTTGAAAGAAACATATTTTAAATTTAATTTAAAAATGAGAATTAACATTATAATTTAGAAAATTAATTACTTAAAAAAGTTTAAAATTTACTTAAAGATAATTTATTTCAGTTATTTGAAAATTGTATTTACATTACACATAGAAATTTCTTTATAATTATTAGTTTACAAAATTCAAATTGAATATATACAAAAAAATTAGAAGTTAACAAATTATAAATATAGTTGAAATTATTACATCAATTAATATTCAAAACTAAATTTGTTTTAAATATAATTAAAAAAAAAATGTGAAGAGGTCCTCAGACCTGAAGGAATTTGATTTTGGTTTTAACAAACAATTATTTACTAACAAAATGAAAAATAATTGATTTAACCCTCAAACCACAGGAGGTCCTAGAAATCGACCAGGAGTATCATTGTCTCCTATAGTTAAGTCCTAATTTAGACATTTTTGAGGAATGTTCTCAGCATTCAATGCTTTTGCATTAAGATTAAAATTTAATTTAGGAGTTAAACTAAACAATTTTTAGCTTCCTAAAATACTTTCCGTCTGCATGCAAATAATTATAATATTAATACCTACCTAGAATAATAATACCTATATTAATTTGCAAAACAATTTCAAAAGTAAAATATAGTATATTGTTTATTTACCTTTAATATATTCTTGTTTCATATACTGCCCGAATAATGGGTACCAGTAAAAAATACAAGTGCTAACATGACCATTATAAATTTGAATTATACTGTTATAATTTATAATCTGAATTCTCATTAGGGTGAAAGCTTGTAAAGGATTTGATTTAGTTATAATGCAAGTCCAAAATAATTACAATATGATTTTGTATTAATATTTTTTATGGTAATAATTATACAACTTGTCCACAGGTATACATATATAATTTATTTAAATTTAAATACTTCATCAATGGCTGTTTAATGACGATTTTGATGGGTTTGGGTTGATAACATTTATTTCTGGTTCATTTTCTTTACTATGCATGATGCCATAACCAAAATAAATTGCAAATCCTAAAAAATAAAAATTAAATAAAATCAATTATTGATATTTTGAATATCATTCGACTATGCGACATTAAACTTTTTGGGTAAGTAATGAACCAATAAAATAATATTTGTATTACATATAAAATTATTTTCAAGGCATTTATTATAATTATGTATCATATTTTTAAATAAAATACTATTTGATCCGTAAAATACTAAAATCAATGAAAGATAAATACTTAACGTGAGATGTTTTCAATTTAAACTAGGCAGCTACGTTGTACCATTTGAAGCACATCTAGACTTATTCAGAACATATATTTTTATTGACTAACCTACAGGAGCCTGGTGAATGTTATAGGACTAAAATGCATAGGTTTTACAGCTGCAATGGGGATTATAACGATTTGTAGGTTTTGGTTTTTTTTTTAATTGTATTTTTAAGATATTTTATGACTGAACTACAGGATTGATTGATACTATACCCCGATATGACTGAAAAGATACGGATACCGAGATACAGACGCTTACAATAGCTTATAATGCTTATATCAACCTTTTTCCTAAACAAAATCTAAATCATTTATTTAAAAAAGCACTGTCTACTGTTTGGCGTTTGCTAATCGTAATTTAAATATAATTTATTGTAAGTATTTGAAGTTTGAACTATAATATGTTAATTCAATAATATAATTTTCAGTACCTATCTACTTCAAATTTTCATTCATCGACCAAATGCGTTAACTAACCATAAAAGTTAAAACAGTTTACTTTGAATCAAAATTATTTTGTTACAGTACCTACCTAGTAAGGTCCTAGCTACATACATAATCGATTTTAGTGAACAGCATGAAATGTTTAAAACGTACGTGTTTTTATTTGATTCTTATAATGCCACCTGCAGTCAGTTTATAGACGTTCGCACGTACCTACCTAGGTGTAATCTGTACGGGTTTTGTTTTCATATGTACCTACAAAAGCAATAGAGACGACGAGTTTTATAGTTTAATGATATACATACCAATAAGCATCCAGACTATGAATTTGGCCCAAGTGTTGACGTCGAAGAAGAACATTAGATAAATGTTTATGAATATACTCAACGCCGGTGTCAACGGAACTAATGGCACCTGCAAGTCAAATAATAACAAACCTCAGTGTGTATAACATAGTATTGGTATTTAGTTAGTTTTCATATTATTATTTATATGTGTACGGTATACAGCAAGCGATACAGTAGCACGTCAGTGTTATTGACAGTTTATATTACTTTGAACGCTACTGGTGTCCTGGACGCCGGTTGCAGAGATATGGATACGAGTTGCAATACCATGATGCCCAACAGGACCATGACGATTATCCAATGAACAGTGGTTAGCTCGTACCAGTGGCTCAAGTAGAGGCCGACAGGTAAACACAGTATGGCTGAAAACAACGACGATGCAATTAACTGTCATGCACAATAGCTGTATTGCGCGCGTGTTGTGACTTACTGAAACACGTGGTCTGGAGCGACGCGACGTAACTGCTGAGGCTGTTGGCTCGCACAAACCTGTGGAAGTTGAACAACTGCATCAGGATCTGTTTCTTCGTGTGTTGCACTTTTACCGAGGTTAGTGACGCCGATTCGATGTACTCGTCAGCCAAGAACTCGACGTCCATGTCGCTCTGCTCGAGATACCTTCAGCGCCGACGGAAAAAAAAAACCAAACGGTTGTGCTTATTTGCGCCAACGAACTGACGCACAGATGGGAAATGTATGCGGTCTGGTTTGGATGGTTCTTACCTCATGTACAAGACACACACGGCGACCATGACGTATACAAGCAGAGTGCCGATCGTCATCATGTCCACTAGCTGTTGGAGATTTAGCAACGCGGCAAAAAATCCTGCAACCACGAATTACCATGACGGTAAGTCAACGAATATGTATGATTTATATTTATCACAATACGCGTGGTATACCGCGATCCAGCAATGGCGAGGCAATGATTAGTTTTCCTTGGGGTGGGCAATGGTAAGTTTTCCAAACACGAGACACTGGAGTGGCACACTGGCAACCGTGTGTCACCTTTCCCAGGGGAAGTTCTAAAACTCTTAAGTGATACTTCTTAACAGTGGCGTGACATAACTACCATAAGCGAAGAGGGGTATTCGAGATCGGCTAACATTTCTTAAGTGCATTGGCGTGCGGGTCCTTACTACGAGTACATACTATTAGGTGTTAACACTTAACATGATATGCCTGTTGATGCTAAAATATTTACTGTACAAAAAATTGTTTTTTCGTTAACTTTTTTATCACTCTTCGATTACATCTATACTAATAAGCAGGGCTCGGAACTTTATGTGCTTAAAATCTTAAAAATATACGCATACATATGGACCAAAAAATATCAAAATATGTGTTTTAATATGCATTTATTTCTAATTAAAAAATAAATACTTATTCAAATACAATTTTTAAAAAACCCTATCTTGTACATATTACTAAAAATTTATACTTTAAAAATACTATATTACTAAAAAAAAAGTGTCAAACTGTTGAATGGGAGGTCTTTGGATTTTTCAACACTCAGCATCTTCTATATCTAGCAATTAAAATTTGTATGGATTAAAAAAAAATCATTTTATAATTATGTACTTACTTGCGTTGATTATCGCCTCATCGGTATTATTGCTGACAAAGTCATGTAGATAAAATTAATTAATTTACTAAAAATATGATTTAAGAATAAATAATCAAAAATTATTTTAAAATATGCAATAAAAATCAATAAATCTTAAAAATATGCATTTGTAGAAAAAAATTCCAAAATATGCAAACATATGCACAATAAACTTTTAAACTTTAACTCCATACACCACCGCACAAATTTGTACCGGATCAGATTTATTCTATTTACTTCCCGAACAAATATTCAAATGCATAAAGTCCCGAGTCCTGCTAATAAGTAATAACTAATAAATTATAAGTATTTTGATTAGTAATAATATACGATATACAGGAATTAAATGCGCATCTTAATTGTTGATCATGAACTATTTTTACTATAGGGGTTTTGGTTTAGACGTGGTGCTATATTATGGTCTATAAGGATTAGGTATTTTAATTCAATTATTATTATTATAAGAATAGTAAATATATTCCGGAAGATCTACCGCACACCACACCTTTGTAATAGGTTATGCTTCTGCAGAGACACCAAGAACATGCAAACATCCTTTGAACGTATAACAAAATAATATATGTAAACAAATAATTATGTAAATGCACTCATTTACATATCTATATATAGTATGCTTACCCGTAATGATACCGGCAAATATTGTGCCAAAAAATGGCGTTTTAAATCGTGGATGTACGTTGCCTAAGCTTTTGAATATCAGACCATCGTTGGACATTGCGTACATGATTCTCGGCAGTGGATACATTGCACCGAACATACTGAAATCATATTACATACATATATACATTTTTCCGTGTTCTTTATTGTCCTGTACAGATTTATGGTAAACACGTTATTGCACGGATTTTTAGGGGTAAGAACTTACCAGGCGCACATTCCGAAAACTGCACCTACTCCGATTGTCCATTTCAGAGATGTCCATTCGATAACGTCGAACGCGTGACTTAATGGCATGTTTGCGTCCTTATGAACAAAAATAAATCCAAGTGCTTGTATGATATATAATATATTATACATTTTAATATTTATACACTAGTGCATTTTTAACCTTAGATGTTATCTGTAAGTATACAGGTATACTATATAGTATGTATTCAATTGGTTTCATATACCGAATTAATGGTTTCATATGTACTATATGTGTCAAACGTATATTTTACTGCTTTCACGGGTTCACCAACTACTTTTACTTGCATAGTTCAAACTAAATACTAATTCGAATTATTTTTATTTCTAGGGTAAGGCACTTAAATGGATGTAACCTAATGGCTTTTCATTCAAACCAAGATAAATCGGTTTAAGACGAAATGGGTTTAGTTAATAATTCACAATGTGCATTAAGATTAATTATGGGGTTGCAAAATTCATGTTGCATCCATGTTAATTCCAGTGCATGTAAACATGGTAATTTGACTCACTTGAGCGTAGTATGGTATCATCAAGGTGAGTACGGATGATACGCCAGAATAGGCTAGGAACACGATAAACAGCGACAATATAATGGCTAACGGTAAGGACTTTTGGGGGTTTTTCACTTCCTCGCCGGACGAAGCTATGCAGTCGAAACCCACATACCCGTAGAAGCATGTGGCCGCCCCTTGCAAGGCGCCCTGCACACCGTACGGCCAAAACCCTCCTTCTCCTGCCCAACTGGGCACCTCGGCTTTGGGTAGTGACCAATTCTCGAAGTCGACTGTAATTCGGAAAATTAAAAACGATAATTTAAATAAAGCA
Source organism: Chaitophorus viminalis (assembly GCA_025469195.1). Classification (NCBI taxonomy): domain Eukaryota; kingdom Metazoa; phylum Arthropoda; class Insecta; order Hemiptera; family Aphididae; genus Chaitophorus; species Chaitophorus viminalis. Next base: position 17,848 of record JAIPRK010002283.1, on the reverse strand, counting down.
CAACCCATCTTAGAACCATGTCTTAGGATATCAGATCAATCGGTTGAATATAAAATGGTAAATCGCTTACGGTGAAATAGACCGCCGATAATGACCAAGGCCATAACAGCGCAGTTGACCAGCGTGAAAAAGTTGTTGAGACGCACCGAGTCTTTGAGACCGCAAGCTAGGCCGACTGAAATCCATAAAATGTAAAATATAACGATGTATGCAATAATTTTGAAATGTGTCTCTAAAACACGAGGAATTCGATTTGTTTGTGTTTTTGTTCATTATAATTAATATTTCAGAAGGTTAACATTATTAACACAAAAATTCGGTAACTATATAATATGCTGTACCAATCATACAATCATACATTAAAAATTTGAATACTTTTTTGGTAGCCTTTCAATTTTTCAAAGGAAATTGGTTAATAAATTGTTTCAAGAATATATTTTTGTACAGAAGACATATTTTATAAGAACTATTTTCGTTTCAATGTGATAGAAACAGAAAAAAATTCAAATCTAATAGTTCATGTATAGGTATACTCGTAAAAGTAGGTACATATTATCCTAATATCATGACAGGATTAATCCAAAAATAAAAAAAATTAACTACAATTTATAGATAATGAAATCAATATTCGAATTTATTGAACACCTGAAATTCGATCATCTATATCAGGTTCAAAATGTTCATACTGATATTATATAATATTTAATTATTAAAACAGTACAATTAAAAATATTCGTGATTTTATATTATGGTTGAGAATTTGAGATAGGTACACTTTTTAATCTATTCCGTACATATCAGAACATTGCCGTGGTCTCCTAGTGATTTTATGCATTCTTGTAATATTATATAATTAACATTTAAAGGTTTGACCAATCAATTAACTCGCACGTTCTTTTATTAAATCAATTCACGAAATGTTTGAGTGATTAATGAATGCGTTAGAACTATGACGCCAGTATATCGTTGAAAATTTACGATTAGATAAGTAATCAAATAAAGTTGATAGGTCAAAGCTGAAAATTAGCCATTTTAGTTTTGCAAAGAGATAATTGAAATAAAAGCAGTATAATATGGAAATTCTTGAAAAAGTTTATCATCGTTCTTATAGTTTTCAATAAATCTAATGGTTATGCAGACTGAAATGATTTTTATTTGATTAATATTATAATGAACGAGCGTTTTATTCAAGGCTGATACTACATGCATTAATTTTATTCGATTTAGACAGTTATTAAAAGCACACAGTTAAGGAGGGGGGGGTGAATTGGAATATTTATGAGTGATATATAAAGTACAATGAGGACTTGACCGTAATTTAAAAATATCAATTAAATCTGTAATGAAAAAAAGCCTAAAGGGAGGAAGATTACCCCCCTCCATAAAACCACCACTGAGCGCACATAGAACACACAAAGCTGTATATCGTTATTGAAGTGAGAAATGTACCCTTTTTGTTTGTATAAACGAATTGTGTAGCAATCATCAAAACAAATTATGTATGAACGTACGTGATATTAATTGTGAACTACAGTAATAGATATACCATATACGATATCATTAAAAGTTGAATCCATATAATTTTTTATTTTAGTATATCATGAAATATAATAGGTATTTTAGAACATTTAATTATGCCGAATACAACTAGTACAATTTATTTTTCCATCATAATATTGTAATTAAACTTTATTATACTATAACTTGTAAGTGTATATCCTACCGAGAGTCATGACTCATTATTGCAACACTGCATATGCAGTTAAATTAATTATACCATCAGCATCGCTAACTACGAAGTATGAATACATGTAAAGCCGCGAAATGCAGTAAGCAGATTAGATTTTGAAGATATTCGATATTCGATAATATTTATAGCTCTTGAGGTGTAAACAATAAAAATGTTCGTATAAACTGCATTGTTCTATGTGTTTGTACCACGATTAAAGATAATCTTTATTCTTTAATCGTGGTTTGTATGTGATATCTCCTACAATATTTAATTATTTAACACAACTGTGAGCAGAGTTGCCATCCGTCCCGATTTTAGCGGAACTTTCACAATTTGTATGTATTTTTCCGTTTTTCCCGTGTCCTGATCAATGTTGTGATGGCACACATTCTCCCCGAGACATTGAGAAACTATAATAGTTACTGTTTTTCAAATTTGTTAAGACTCTCTATAAAATATTATCTAGAATCGTTATTCGATCGATTGCAAATGACTAAAAGAATAGATACGTGCCTTATATATTAAATACTTATTTATGCTTTAACGAGCATATTACTTTTTATATTATAATAACTATTGTAACATTAATAACACATTTAATATCTATGGTTTCCGAATTATTATTATTACTATTTTAACTGTATTTTTCCCAATAAACTTAATTATCATCTCGTTGACGTTGAATTATTAGTATTTAGTAAACGCCTGTACAAATGTAATTTAATTTAATCAATATACAAATTAATACTGGACTTCGCTGAGAAAACTCGTGTCTAGGCTAAGGAAAATGTACCTCTAGAAAATGACTCTTACATTTATACGGGCGGTGGTTGAATAGACGACGTACAATATTCGGTTTATTATTTAAAAATGTTTCGATATTATACCTTTTAGACGCAAAAATTAAACCTTTTCCATTCTCTAAAGTTGTGAACTTTAGAATACTGAGATTTTTTACCATAAAGCGAAATTTATTCTGTTATTACTGCCCTGAATAAGATTCTTAACTAACTCTTTATATAATATTTTGTAATTTAACTTTTTTTTCATATATTTTTTTTCAATTTACTGAATGTTTAATGAATTCAGAAATATAGTAAATATATCATTATAGATTCAACTTTTAGACCACGTGCTTGTCTGTGAAATATTGTAGAAGATGAGATAACGTTTTGAAAACGTGGACAGATCGTGAATTGCAAGGAAAATTAAGCGAATAAAGGTATAGTTAAAGAAATAATATTTGTGTAGACTGCGCACTAGAGGCTGACAGTGAAGAAAATATGGGATATAAGGACTTTGAAGGATTATCTACTGGTTACTGTAGTGCACATTAGGCAATAATTTGTCGATCATTTCAAGAAGTGAAAATTGGAAGTAACGATGTACATGTAAATAAATCAGGAAAAGCTAAAATTCATTTCATATAGAAATGTTGAGCATTCTATTTGTTTACCGCTGAATACGAGCACAATGAACATGGCAAAGAAGTCGAAATATTCCGATAGGTAAGGTGAATCGATTTCGTAAAGTTCTCTGAAAGTTGTTTCCATCGTCTTGTTAGACAATGCATCGACGTACAAACTCATTCCCTTAGCTATACTAGCTCCACCTAAAAAAGAAAAGAAAAAATAACAATACTTTTATAAGTTAATCGATTTGTTGTTCGACCGACATCTAAACCGTTTGTATAGTTCAGTTGTATTAGAACGCAATATACCAAAATATATAAGGTTTTACCACAGATTTTATATAATTTTCATTTGTTTTTGTTTATCTATAATTTACTATCTTTTACAGTCTATTCTCTATTATATGGATTTGAATTTTGAATGTTGATTCTGTATCTCAGTATACATAAATTAAAGACATTAAAGCCTATAGCACCTGTAGATAAACGAATCGAACGATGCATGCGGGTATTATACCTACCAACTTGTAATACTGACTAATTAAAAATTCGTAAATAATTACAATAAATTATAACTGTTCAAAAATATTCTAAACTATTTTGTCTTATACCTATTGCGTATTCGAGCAGTAGATTCCATCCAACTATGAATGCTGCCAATTCACCAACGGCGATATAAGCATACGAATAAGCGGATCCAGCTTTGGGAATTCTGCTACTAAGTTCGGCATAACATAATCCTGGAAAATGAACATAATTATTTTAACTGATTATGAAGTTAAACGACCAAAATAAGAAAGATGGTGGATATTTCAAATAGTGTGATTCCTGAATAAATCCTTCTGAGCATTTATTTTATTCAGATAGTATACCTTACCTATGTTGTTTTTCAAACGTAATAGCCAAAAAATGATTCGTATAAGATTTTATTCGATCTTCAGTCTTATGTAATATTAATTATATTTTAAAGAATGAACATTACACAATATGATAATTTAAAACTATCCATATTAAACCTAAATTATCAACCTTATCACCATATTTGTCTGTACTATAGCTGTTGGTAATTAATATCAAGATTAAAAAGTTAGTACTACAAACTTAATAGTAGTTATTTTGTAGTTTGTATTGTGTCTTATTCTTATAAGTATAGATTTTAGAGTTGACAATGGCTCTAAATAACAATAAAAGTTACTTTATATTAATATAAAAAAATAGACTCCTATTTTTGTACCTGTTTTAACAGTAGTATTTCAATTTCGTTACATGTATTATGTATGATTTAAAGTGTGTCGTTCTTTGTTTTATTGTCGAATAAGCAAACAATTACTGCAGTGGTATCCAATACAATTGTGTGTGGTGTAGCGTGTAAGTAATCCGAAGGTTTTCTTAGCGCTTACTATATGGATAAACTTATAAGTTATATGACGTAAAATATAATAATAATAATATTTATTTAAATTAATACATAATAGTGATAAGAGAATAAAACAGGCCATAGCATATTGATACGAATTAAATTATAGAAGAACTAATATACAAATATTATACACACACACACACATATATATATATATACAACAAATAATATGTCAATGAATGGGTTATAACAACATATTAATCATGTTAGTTTAAAATGTACAATTATAATAAAATCATTGGATATTTATATTACTGCAAAATAGCTGAGTCTCAAGAAAACAATCTTGAGTCCCTTTAACTATTTATCGTTTATATTTCAGTCACAAAGACTTATTATTGAGAAAAATTGACATATTTTTAACATATAGAAAAAATATAAATTATAAAGATGACAACTCGATGAGTGATGATAAACGTACCTTTCTTGAGAGAAAGGGTGGATCCGAGAGTAGGGCACTGGTGGCAAGTGTCATTTCCGCCACCAAAAAAGTCAAAAGTAAATGAGGACTAAAGCAGAAAAAAAAAGTGTTGAGATTGTCATAGTTTGATGATTTAATTTTGACGGTTTAATTTCATCTGTGGTGAGTACCTTGACGTAAGGCTGTAAATCTAATGTTAGATCCACCCTTGCTTGAGAACTTAGTTAAGCGTTTTGTGTCTAGGTTTCATCTTACATAATCAAAATTTTTTGATTTTAGCGGTTAATTAATGCCATATTTAAGTACTGATTAACACATAATATGAATAATGAATATAGAAAAAATTAAATATTGACGTGTATAGTTATTGTTATCTGAAAACAAGCAGGACTACGTACTTACTTAATATTTTTTCTTAATCAGTGAAACATAATATTGTCTTGGAGAGTCGATAGATTAAAACTAATTAGATAATAATTTATTCTTTGTTCTAATGTAGTTATATTTATATATTTTTCCATTATTATTATTGCAATATTTTTATAATTACATTTATTGATGAATGATAAATTGGTTATAACCACTTAAAGAATAAATTGTAATTTATGAGTATAAACATTTGAAGATAAAATCACAATTATTTATTTATTCGTCTATCTTGAGCGCGTTTCATAGCGGTTGGATATTGAAACCTACCTTCTCCAGAAATATCCTGTTTGACATCGTTTTCCTATTGACAATTCATCAAATTCGAAAAGAAAGTTCGTTGAATTTCATAGAAAATCGCATTTTTATCTACTCATTTGAAACGGTATATACGTGTGCATTACGCGCATTTATGACGCACTACGCACTTTAGATGAATCATTTTGATTACCACCATCGATTTGATTATGCCTAGTTCCATAAGATCACTTCCTAGTTTAAATAAGTCATTAGAATGATTGTCTTATTCCTATTTTTATTATTAAATATTTCTTATCTATAACATTCAATTTCAATTTTGTTAAATGTTTTAGTTTTATATTACGTAAAAAACGTAAATTTCGAAATTATAATAAAAATAAATAAATGTAAATATTCAAAAATTGATTCGCAAGTATAAATGTTTCAATTATATAAATAGTTAGAAAATAATAGAAGAATAGTTTTTTTTTTTTTTAATCCATTACAGTTTTTATGTAATATTAATTATTTTTCTAAATCAGTAAATATTGTATTATAATTTGAATATTTATTATAACCTATCGTCAGAAAAAAAAATTGTCAGTTGTTTTGTTATTTTACCTGATACGTATAGAACAGTATAGGCATAATATCACATATTATGACACGTGATTAACTTACCATTAAACATTTAAACAAAAAATGTTTATTTTATAGTAAAATCTCAACGCTAAGAGTTTAAACATAGTGGTCATTGAAAAATTTAACATTTCTCAATGGGATAAACCACTTACAAAATAGCAAACTATACCTATTCTCAACGTTTTTTCCCAGTCTAAGCTACTAGAACTTTTTATACAGTCTATAACCTTAAGGCTTAAAATTTGTTCTTGGAGTCACATAACTCGGAAAAACTCTATGCATAATTCACAGTGGTGGTCAAACCACTGTGGGTTGGGATGGAGGGGATTTAAAAATAAACCATGGAAAAATCATTTAACCGCCACTGATGTTAACGTACTTATGGAAAAATCACCACCAATACCAATTGTTTAATTTTCAAACGTTCACTTTGAAAATTGAAGCAGTATTTTTTTAATGTGTTTATAGTGTTTACACAACGCGAGGGTGCAAACAATGGAGTATATACGATACACGAGAACAACAGTCTGAAGGAATATGAATACATTGACGTTACATTTCCCTGGTAATACCTTTTTAGGATGTAAGTTTATACCGAAAGATAGTTAAATATCGTATGCAGGTTAGGACTTTAAACATAAAGAGGTGTTTTTTTTTTTTTTGATTTATTTTGACAAAAATCATTAAATATATAGATCGAGTTTATGGTTTATCTAGTTTACGAACTATTAATTACTTGTTTTATTACGTTATTTGTGTTGAGAGATGATTATTGTCTATAACAATTGGACTGGGAAGTTGTTGGTTAGGTTACACAGGTTAAGTTCTTTATACTTTCGATTCATAGCAGAGTAATCAGAGCTATACGATGGTGTTTAAAAATCGAAAAATGAAAATGTATATTTTACATATTTTGTTAATTTTAGGGAAAAACGTATATATTTCTTGACTTTTATAGTTTATATCCATATTAATAATATTATGTATGTATGTAATGTATGTATAATATTTTTTAAGTCTAATAAACACGTTCAAAATATTAACCAACGCTGAAAAATAATATTCTCGGTATAAAAGTTGTATGCCGAATAGTTGTCGGTGATTCCAAATCGAAAATATTAAGAAAATATTGATTTATTTCGTATTTAACTATTTCCTAAAATGTCGATATACCAACCAGCTTTGCATCATATTTAAAATTATTTAAATTAAATTTTTTCATATTTTAAACTTGTTTTTGTGCACATTCATAACAACGTTAAATGTTTTTTGCTATAGAAATTTCGAATAAATTTTATGGATGTATTTTATTATGCCATTTTTATTCAAGCCAGGTGTGTCCCCAAGATGAGAGGGGGCAAAAAGGAAAGTCATCCCCTATAGAAATTTCCCCAAAAATTTGTCAACAAAATAATAATGATTAATGATAAAAAAGAGAGCTTTAATTGATAATTAATTGAAACATTTCCCCTGTAAGCATCGCTTCAGCAGAAAGAAGCTTTTCTACATTTCACAGGTAGTTTATAAATTAGTATGCCAATTTTTATAACATTTAACTTCATGATCATGATTCATGGCAATATTATTGTTTTATTATTTTCTGATGTACCTAGTATGCGTGTACCTATTCTTCGTTTTCTTGAAATTTCTATCCGGATGTTGGAAATCATATTGAGTATTGTTTCTCTTTCTAACGATTATCGAAATAGTATACCTATTAAACGTTATACTTGTAATATCTGTTTAGTAATACTTTTTAATTTTTATAAATATAAAGACCTATGCCATTTTAACATAAATTTGTGATTAGAAAAATCTATATTTTTCATGATTATTCAAGTATTTAAAAATATTTGGATAATTCTTAGATAATGATAGTGAAACTTTCACTTAATTATACTCGCTTCTTACTTCATGCTTTCTGGATTAAAAACTTGATTAAATTAACTAAATGAAGCAAAGTTGCAAAATAGGTTCAACTGTCTACAGGAACGTCCCTGTATTAGACTAATGTGCATTACAATTAACCGTTTTGTGCATATATCTCGTCATTTTCGCCATTTCCAATAACTTTCGAGCCTAATCTATTGGTATAGGCGTAAGTAACCCTATATATTGTATATGGTAAGAACAGTAAGTAGTTTTTATGGATTTGTAATTTTTCTCGTTACCGGCAAACACGGACGCGACGGCCGCGAAGAAAAAGGACAGGACGACCGCGGGACCGGCCACGTACTTGGAAAGGGCTCCGGGCAGCACGTACACGCCCACGCCGATGGTGCTGCCGACGCCTAACGCGGTCAGATCGGTGGTGGTCAGCACCCTGTTCAACATGGATGTCTCGCGCACCACGGCCGCCATCGTCTTCTTGCGGCTCAACATTTTCCCGACCGTCATGGTATAATAAGTACACTATACAATTTGCAAAACACCGCGCCGACGGTAATAATAATATTATTATGATATTATATGTACGGTAATAATATTAATAAAAAAAGGACTTGAAGATGTATGGGAGTGAGAAATACGGAACAAAGTGCTAAGGATAGAGAAGAAGAGTGGAAGCGATCAGTTGTTGCGGCAATGAGCCTAAAAGGCTTGTAAAAAGCCAAAGAAGAAGAAGAAGAAATAATTTGACGATATTATAATATCGTTACGACAATGCCGCGGTACGGTATCGGATCACGTGTATACCTAGTATGTCGTAGGTGCAGCGTCAAATTGTGTGGTGGTCGCGGCGTCGTCGTCAAAATGTGCCGTCGCCGCTGTAGTGCCAATATACGCTGCACGCAGCAGTACCGCGAACTTGAGCGAGCGGAACGTGCCGACGAGCGCGGTTAACGTACGCGAGCACTATAATACGTGGCGACCGGACACGAACGTCGGATCAACTGGACCGTCGACCGTGCGCGTTAATATTATTATTATTTTAATAACAACACGTACGGGATATTGCGTGATAACATTATACTATATGCATGTATTATTATTATTATTATCACCGATGATAACGAAGTCGAGGCGATTTCGTTTCGGATAAAAGTTCGCTTATAAAACCGTTACGTATATACAATGTAATATCGAACATTATTAATATAATAACACATATTATAATATATTACAATATTGTCGCGACACTGCCGCCTTGTTGCTGTAGTTGTTACGAACGCCGCCGTTTATATAGTATTATACTACGTTTTCGACCGCTATGCGTCCGTCATAAGCTCGTTTTGCTGAACATAATAAAAACAATTGACGTTATTACAACACGGCCGAGATTGTATATAATTTACAAGTGTTGATAGTGAACGCTATGTTCGATACGGCACGATGCGAGTGCGACGGACGCGCGCGCACGTGTTCGCGGGCTCGTCGACAACGTGGTGGCGCAAAAGTCCGCGGCGTGATGAGCGACGGCCGCGGACCCGATACGGATAGAACACGCCATATGTGGCGGCGCAATGCGGTGGATATTCGGGGGTGCAGGGGGGGAGAGATTTCGCAGGGCCCCTTGTCTGCAGCATAATATTGATGTTATAACTTTTCGAAATCCTTGAAAATTCTATTTTACTAAATTACATAAAATAACAATTATTGTTGGATCTTGGGGTCCTCATCATGCTAATCGATTTATTTCCGAAGGGAAATGGGACTCGAATTACTCGAGTTCAGATGAATATGATAAATCTGTTATGGTTCTCTACTTCCAATCACTATGTTACTCGTTGGAAAACCGACCAAATTTTCCTCCAACGCGTCCTCGTCCAACGTAGGACCGTCCGTCGTGAATCGAGATAACATATCGGGACCCTTATTCTGTACCCCGGGAACATGTCGAATAACGAAATCTAGTGTTCCTAACAATCCTAACTGTAGCGCCCACCGAGTAAGTTTACTGTTTTTATCTTTCGCCCGGTGTAGTCACATCAGCGCCGAGTTATCGGTATACAATTCGAAGGTACGAGATTCCAGAAATGGTCTAAATTTATCAATCGCCCAAATTAGCCCTAAGCACTCACACTCAGCATACCTGCGTTGCGTTTCGCATAATTTTTTACTGGCATAGGCAATAATTTTTCTTTCCAGGTCATTACCTTGTTGAAATAAAATTTCACCAACCACTATTTCCGATACGTTCATTTGCAATCAGAATGGTTTCGAAAAATCGGTGGGGGAAGGGGGTTAATTTTGGGAAGCCGCACATTTTTCTCCTTCATTACATCAAAAGATTCCTGTTCGACTTTAGACCAACGCCGTCGACACCCTTTTTAAGTAAATTAGTCAGGGGATTATTTATATGTCGGCGTAATTGTGTACAAACTGCAGATTATACCAGTTGCACAAACTTCCATAACGTCTGTACATTTTTGGGTAAAGGATGGTTTAAAATTGCCTCTAATTTTTGGGTTATTTGTCATTTTGTCAATGCCATCTGCATTGACAATATGCCCTAAAAATGAAATTTGGGTCTGCCCAAAATGACACTTTTTCGGATGACAAGTAAAACCCTCTTATGTAGTCTCTCCACTACTTTTTCTATGTGTATGCGCCATGAGGTGTTCTTCGAGGTTGTACGTATAAATAACAATGTCATCTAAATACACCTCCATAAAGTCACCTATCAGTCCTTTCAATACCTCCCCCATCAGGTGTACGAAAGTCGCCGGGGATAATTTCAAACCAAACGGAAGTACTCTAAACTGAAATAGTCCTCTTTCAGTTCGGAAAGCTGTGTATTTTCGGGCTTCAGGTTTTAAAGAAAAGACATTTTCTTTAAGTCATATTTTTTTTAAAAATATTATACTGATTTTTAAGCAACTTAGATCACTTAAAATATTCGATTTTTTTACAATTGTTGATAAATTTGGCTGATACAAAATACATGTAAATTTAATAGAAGATTCCTCAGAAGTTGTTTTTACTATAATTTCAAAATTATTCAAATCCATAGGCCTAATATTTTTTATAAGTATTTGAAAAGCAAGTATAGATAATATTTCAATTTAAATATAACATAATATATTATATAATATACCTATTCTAGACCAATATATCATCTTCGTTTAGAATCGTTATTCGTATACAATGATACCTATAATAATTGCATTAAAATTTAACAAATCCATTGTAATGAGTAATGACCTATCCTATGAATGAGGTGCACTCCAACCCCTACTGTACAGCAGAACGAAACCCATCCGGTTCTTTTTAAAGTTGTGGTTTAAAATTTAAAATAATTCTAATCTAAAATAATAAAAAGTTTAAAATAATTGAAATATTTCTATCTAAGACTTATAAATTTATAATTGTATGTTATAACTTTATAAGCAATACCTTTAAAAATTGTTATTTTTATGACTGACTGCATCTAAGCGATTTCCAAATATTTCATATTATTAGCACAGTTTTATTTAATCTGTATTATTAGTAGGTATAATATATTAATATTTACAGATGACTCATTAATGATATAATAGTAATAATTGTTAATGGATAAACTTACTTTTTAGTTTTGTATCTTCATTATAAAATATAATTTATTGTCTTTCGTGTTATAAGCTTTATTCGTCTATAAAATTAATTCGATAAGGATAAGGATAAGCACAGACATAAAACATAATCAATAGTCCATAAATTATAGAAATATATTTTATAATGTGGGTTCATTGTACTGTCGGTCTAACAACCCTTTGCTGCTTCTAAGCTATAGGTGAGCTTTTTGTTATTATATACGATAAATGGTATCTGATTTACCGGGTGTTTGAGAATTACGTTATACAGTGATTATATTATTTTATTGTTTCATTAATTGCACGTGGACCTATTAAATAAGTACCTAGTATTGTTTGGTTACGATTTACGAATTATCAATCTCTCATTGGATTGTTTAGAAATATGATCAAAAACTGGTACCTATATATTGATACATGGGTAAACAATATTTTGGACATATTATGCCAATTTCTACAAATAAATCACCCAACAAATTAATTAAATAATCAAATAATAATATTACAAATTTTGTTATGGACGTATACTCTTATATACCCTCCATGGCGCTATTACATACCTATCTATATGGCATTATATAATTATATATTATATTGAAATCTTATAGTACAATGATGTCATTAAAATAATAGAGCGATATTTTTGGTACTCTATGTCTCTATAGTTATTGAAAAAACATTTCGTATAATTCCAAGTTCGTAATTCTATGATTTTAGTAATTCATTTTATAAAATACAAAGAGTGGTATATAATTTTAAATTTATTTAATTAGGTACATATGGAAATGTAATCGTTTACAACAAATGGTATCTGATTGGGTGTTTAAGGATTACATTATGCTATACAATTATTTACCAATCGTCGAGAAGTGAGAATTAATCAGACGTTATATATAGTTATGTGTTATGTATGAAAATTTAGTAATTCTTCTGCTGTCCATAATGGTAAACGACATGATTTTTGTCCTCGAACATGCGCTTTGCACTCATTGAAAATGCAAGGTTTATCACATCAATTAGCTGGTCATTATTGGGAGAAACGGTCAGTTCGACTTCATTCCATTTTTTTTTATACCTGCAAGTAAAAAAACATTTTACAATTAAATGAATTTCACAATATCTTGGACTTTATGCACAATATAAATTATATCTCGAGAAAAAAAACGAAAGTCAGTTTTATCTACCTATATACATAGTTATAATAAGTACTTGATAAGTAGAATTTTTTTTTATAATATGTTTTCTAAGCTGGAATGTGTTTCAGTAGCATACGAATACTGAGTACGTAAAGTTACTACGGTTTTTGAACGTTTTTCAAGTCGAATCATCGCTAAAAAATTACAGAAACCCTTTTTTATTTGAAAAATTGATAACGCAATGAATGATTGAATTGAATAGTCTAATACCGGCTACTATCACAGTGTCATATACTGACAATATTAACAGTCAAATTAATTTACGTTTTAGAAATCTTACATTTACATGAATCTTATATATGAAAAATGTAAAACCATTATTATAGCAGTTACGAGTTACTAAATATCAATGAATAGGTATTGGGAAACTATAATAAGAATATTATTGATTTCTTATTATAAACTATAAGTGCGAATATTAAATGAAATATATAATGAATGAAATCAAATATTATTTTACTTCATTATAATGACTAAAAAATTGAAATGCTCACCATTCAATTATTAATATTTATGATTGTTTTGTATACAATGGAAAATAATTGGATACATTTTAGGCTACTTATTTTTTTTTTACATAACTACAATGTGATAACGACGTTTACCTACAGCATAATAGTTACTTACCTTTCTTTTAATGAAACATCCTGCAAATCTTTAATAATATATTTCGTTATGCTGTATAGATTAGAACAATGTGTATCATTGATCATGCCGGTCTTGGGATTTTTGGATCTAATGTTTCCAAATATTGTTTGTTCCATGATATGCGCTATCGTTTCCATGTTATTACTTATCAATCGGTCTGTGTTGGACTCCATCGAAAGTGCTAGAGACACACATTTTAATGTACGTTCTTGCCTAAAATAAAGGTCATTATATGATAAATATGACAAGTACTAGGAATATTATCATGTCTGTGGTTTAATTTAAAATATTAAATATCATGGACACTGAAGTATAGCCGTGTAATAGTCATTAAATATGAGTAAACATTTACAATAATCGACAATTACCTGTGTTGAATTAATAAATATTTTTAAATGATTATTAATGTTACAGGCTTGTTCTACTCATTAGACATTAATACATACTTTATTTTATTGAAACCTACAATATTGGATATTTATTACTTTTTAATTAGTAATAAAAGTCAAACATCTTAAATGCTACTTTAATACACATTACACTTACATCGTGCATAATGTAAAATCGTAGGCCATTAATATAAAAATGTTAACTATTATATTATAATAAAATAATACAATTAATACACAAAGACATTTTGTTTTAGAACGCCATTATCCGTCTCATAAATCGTAATATGTACCTACTACCAGCCTACTATTCAGCCAGTTTAAGTATAAACAAAAGACAATCATAATAACGAATATTTAGTAAAATAAAATATCTAGACTAGGGTGACCATTTAGAAAGAATAAGAACGGGACAGTCGTCACTCTTTCCTCGACGAAAAAAAATTGCATTTCAAAACATAATTATAAATATAACAATTATTTTTAAAAATTATACCAACAATAGAATAGTTTACTTTTTGTTAATGAATTATTTACATTGGGTACATTGTAAATTTTTACACATAAATACAGATTAATTTTTTTTTTTTTAATAATAAATAAGAAAATACGCTTCTTCATTATTTATGAATTTAATAATTATTTTTCTACACAAATTTACTTTTTTCCCCTTTTACAAATAAAATGTAGTAATATGGAAATAATGGGATTCAAACGGGATAAAAATCGTCCCATTTGTATTTTGCCGGGACAACGGAACATGATTATCAAAAACGGGACAATCCTATGTTAAACAGGACGTATGGTCACCCTAATCTAGACACAAATTTAACGTCATTCAGCTTACTAAAAACAAAAAAAAAAATAGCTATCAATTCAAAATGATCAGGTCTAAGTGCTTATAGCACTCGTCTCGTGCCGGTTCATATGCATTTGTATTGTATGTTGTATGCGTTTATTGATAGCTATCTTAGTATTTGGTATACTAACCTGTCTTGGGTATCGTCGTCTGCCGGCCCTATCTCTTTGAGACTATAATAAATATCTCGGTTCGGGGTAGGAATAAACACTTTGTGTTTTGTTTCTGCACTTTTCCAGTAAAACGATGAATACTCCGGTGGAGGAGTTGTTACTACACTATCAATAGATTCTTCGTTTCTGAACTCTGATAAATAGCTCTCTAATTTCTGTAATAATTTGATATGGTATATTGAAATGTTAGTATAACTTCTAGTTTATCTAGAACTTATCTTAATCTAGTGAACTAGACTACTATTATGAAATTAGAACACATAACTTGACTTCAAAATTCTTATTGATTTACTTTAAATTTACTTTAAAATCAACATTTATCAATATTTATTCGAGACCAATTATATTTCAGATATTATTATGATGGGTCTATCGAACGCGAGACTATAGGTAAATATATACAAGGATTGAGTGCCTTTTCTATTATAATTTTTACTATCTTTCTAAAATAATTACTACATTGACCACTGATTTAGATATTTATATATTATTATACTTTAAGCTGTACCATGGACACATTCTATAGAGGTATGAAATCTTATTATGTGATATGAATGAAATAATAGCTTCACTCATCATCTCATAGAAAATCTCTTCGAATGGATTTAGAAAGATTTTAAGTTATAGAACCTTTCCAACTCCATAGTTTCTAAGATCCCTACCAACAGTCAACTATATAAATATAAATTAAATATTACAATGTATCAAGGATGACCAAACCATCAAACTACAGCTTGCGTTTTATTGTAAGACTCGAAACAAAATTAAAAACAAAGATTGTTTATAATATAAATATAAAGAATAATGTATAAAAGGTATTATTTATTTATTTATTTATTTATTATATTAAGTATTTAGTTTCATTATTCACGAAGGAAAATATTTTACTTTACATTTTCAGTATAGTATTTATTATATAAATACATAAGTTCGTATTCAACACGTTTTATTTTATTACTTATTACATTTGATTTCCCATCTTATTTACAATGGTTGAGAACTTTTTTATTTTTACTTTATTTTGGGTAACTGACACTTACATATTTTTTTAATCACTACTTATATTGTGTATCACTTCACATATCGATAGCCCCTTCTATTATGTATCATAATCAATTTTTATTATTAGAAAACAAATAAATACTTATACCTTGAAAATAAAATTGAAATGCCACGTACATGGTTGAAAAGAAATATCTAGTTCAATATATGACATAAATATGGTTAAATTTTAAAGGTTATAGATTAAGTAAATAATAAATTATGGTACTATATAGGAATCATAATTATACGTTATATTATAATAATTGTTATGAGCGATGTCATGTCTAATAATATTTTAATATTTTTTATCGTATGTAATCACTAATTAAGGTCATATTTTGTTTACTATAAAGTTCACTTTACTTAACAAACAAATCTAAGAATATTGGATACTTACATTAGTTATAACAATTTTCGGATGGATATCTGGAGCTTCCATAACAAAGATTAGATGACAAAATTGTTTCTACTAATTAACAATTAGAACAAGAATAGTTCTAAAATTAACTAATGATTGGAGCGCACGTATAAGTTGAACTAAAGAAGTGAAGACAACCGTCGATATGAGTATTGAATGAGTAGAATACATGCCTAACGGATAGCCATAACATTTTATGACGACATTTATAGTTACTGATATTCCCGCAGTCCCACCAGAAGCGTTGTATGTGGTACGACATGACGTCTTAATCGTTTTTACAAAGGTATATTGAATATTGTAAATAATATATCATTGATTGTCATGGTATACATATACATTACGTAAGAAATTCATGTTTTGTTAAGATTTTGTGAGTGTTGTAGGGTAAACATTACTGATGACGTTTGATTTGAAATCGTATGATATATTAATAATTCAGTAGATTTGAGTGCATGTAGTCCATTTTTTTTAACGTTAAAAAATGTAATTTGCATTCGTATTGTGATTCGTGATATAACAAACCTTAATGGCACCCTCCCCTATTTTCAATTGAAATGAAGTGAATAAATTAATATTTACATTATGCATAATTATTGTGTATATTTTTTAGATTAGTCATTGGTAATAAAGGTTGTATAGATACATTATGAATCATAATTTATGATATATTTAAAAAAAATTTAAAAAAAAATATATTTCATTTGTTTTCATATAAATCTGTGCAAGTAAAAAGAAAACAAAATCAGTAATGAGAATAAGTTACAAAAAATATTTTAATTTTATTTTATTTTACATTAATCAAATATTTGTTTCATATAATTACACTAATCGCAGTAAGAGGGTGGGGTGTACATAGTAGATTAATTTGGGCATGAATTGAAGACGTTAACCATTGATACAGCTTCGAAATGTTATTGTTGCATTAGCCTTCGGGGAGAATTCCCGGGAAGTGAGTGTGGGATGAAAGGTTAAAGTGAGGGGGAGTTGCTAAGTTGGGAGAAGCGTTAGTGAAGTTCATTATTGTGTTCTTTGGTTATGCCTTTTATAAGAGGGACATTTATAGATTATTATGAAGAGTGAAATTTATTATGTACGGATTGTCGTTAGTTTTGAGGCGTAATAGTTTTGATTGAAATATTTGAATTGTATTTTTAGTGGATTTTTTGACAGTGCTTTATACCATAAGTGTTGTTATGAATAGCACATTATTATGTATATTACAATGTTATATCATACTACAATGTAATTGTCATGTTATACTGTAAGTCGTCATAAGTAAAATATGTTCATGTATATATTATTACAAATATGCAGGA
>JAIPRK010002282.1:0-23723 GCA_025469195.1 Chaitophorus viminalis | reverse complement strand
TTACGGCCAACCGATGGATTGCAAATTTTTTGGCGAGACATGCAATTAGTTGCATAAAAATTGCAAAATTTTGATACCAGTTTGAAGTCTGTGGGACCATGAGGGGGCTGCGTGAATTTAGCCCCCCCATATGTATTTTTAATTTTACCGGTCGCCCGATGAATTGCAATTTTTTTGGCGAGACATGCAATTAGTTGCATAAAAATTGCAAAATGTTGATACCAATTCGAAGTTTGTAGTACCATGTAGGGGGGCGGGCCAACTTCACAAACGTCCATGCAGGTGCAGCGACGACTATGCGGTTTGTATACAACTGTTACAACAGCGGCACATAACATTAAATTGGACCCGATAGTACCTACGTCCATCCATTATAAATTAGTCGGTCCATAATGGTGGTCGTATGGGAACGGTACACAATTTTATAGTAATATGTGCATCATTCGTCACGCGTGGTCAAACGGAAGCGGATGGTAAACGGGACGCGCACCTATATGCATGTTCCCCGACCGGGTCTCCGATGCGACTTTTCCCCGTCTTCTGGCCTCTTCCCCTGTTTGAACTATTCGCTGGTACACGAATCGCTCGACCAACGCTAGCCGTGTACGCCGCACGCGAAATGTAATGATAGTAATCTAATATTATTATTAACTCTCGTGTGCAGCGATATTACAGTCGGTACACAACGTTGCAGACATCAAATATTCTGTAGCTGATTCCGACCCGTTTCAAAGCACACAACTTGCTTAAGTGCGATTGCACCCCAGGCCACAGTCAAAAAATATCAAACAAAAAAGCTCAACCCCTTCTTAGTATTAAACATGATTACTTACCATTACCTGACATGGAAAAAAATTTAGATAACATTTCTGAAAATTCATCTGCTTTTGCAAAATTTGTGATCATCAATTTACGTTCTATTATTATTTTTAATACAATAAATGATCTACTAGTATGGTTTCAAGTAAAAATGTTGTATTTATTGAAATGTTATTTTCATCAATTGTTATATAATATACTGATTATGGAGTGATTACAAACTATTATAGCTTTTGCCGTATGGGGAAAATGGGCTCTTACAATAGCCTCAGCACCCCGGGCCTTTTCATCCCAGTTCACCACTGTCAGCGACGATAATAACGTAAAATGTTCGCGTATCTACGATGACTTCCGGTCGGCTCACACATTGGTCAATGCTGTCGACAGGTTTTCCACTCATTCTCGGTCAAACCTTAAATTGATCAAATAATCTCGTCTGCGCTATTATGCGATGATGCGCAAAATATATGGTTATCACCCACTTCCCCGGATCATCGGCCATCTTTACATATTTGAATTGTGTTCATACGCGTATTTTCATTTTTACGACTTGCGATGATGTTACTTCGATTTTTTTCCCCTGTTCGCCTTTACCACATACACCATTCTCGCATATTATAGGCTTTCATCACACGCGCTTATTCTACCGTTCACATCGGCCTATACAATATTTATATAGGTTTTATACACAATTTACTATTTTTGTCCACTTTTAGATATCATCAAGTGAACTCAAGAATCAATCTTTTTAATTTATTATAAACACAATTCTAAAATTATAAACATGCAATTAGAATGTTTTTCTTTGTTTATGAAATGTGAAAATGCCGGTCTAGAGTTAACTTTTTTACTGATTTTGCCATTTATACGTTTAAAAAATATTTAAGTATTTCATCTCAAAATCGTATTACTATTGCCAAATAGTTGCTTACTTAAAACGAGGTTAGGTAAAATGTTTAAGTGCACTTGCATAAATTGTATAATCTCTGGCTGGTTATCCCTAGAATAAAATAAAATTTAATGTTTCCATATTTCGTAAATTGCGCTCTGTATAAAGTTAAATAAATAATAGTGACCATTATAATTGCGTTAGAAAGTGAAATTAGAACTCCAAAATATGATCATTACTATTATATGGCTCTATGTTTCATTGTTTTATTGTTTCATTGTTAGAACTGTTTATTGCTTTGATTTTTATAACTACCGTGGCAATAAGAGTCAGTACAGTACCTTTTATAATACGATTAGAGTCAACCATTTTCCATTTAACCTTTAAACTTTTAGTCAAATGTAAAAAGTAAAGGAGGAAGATTAATTAAATTATCTATATATTTTACCATAACTATGTATTCATAAATTTATATATCTTGGGGATTCTAATATCAATTATAACAAGAAAAAATAAAATAAAATAAACGATTGAAATGAATACAAATAATAAAATATCATGACTTCATAGAAACATAATATTTTATTTATTCGTCCATTTTTTTCTTCTTTAACACAAAGACAAATTAATGCTCACCCACGACAGAAATTATTTTTACGTAAGTGACACCTGAAAAAAATTATCATGCCGAGCTTTGACATACAAAACCATTAGTCAAACTTTAATCGCTTTTTTAATAAGTTAGTGTCTTCTCTTCTCATTTCTCTGAATTAAAACAATGATTTAATTAACTTTACGGTAATTTTAGATATTTCTCGTACCATAACAAAGTTTTTTTTCTTTTCCAGTAGTACTTAATAAAAACAAATTAATGTTTCTATAATTGCAAGGTTATTAATTCGGACCAGTGTTAATGGTGTTCACTTTAGTATTCCTTCTTTTGTAATTTTTTATGCATTTCAAAAATTCATTGTTATATAACATAATATTAAATTGATTACCTACGTATCAGATCGAGGAAGAATAGTATAGACACTTTGATATGTCTCAATTATATACATGAACGAAATAAATGTACTTATAATAAACCTGTTAATGTTTTATAACTACATCAAATTCTATATGATTGAATAAGAGAAATATTTTTATATTTTTTTGTTTATGTTTGTCTTTGGATTTTAATCTGCAGCTCTACCATCCAATCAAATCAAAATTGGCAATTTTTAAGTTGATCACCCTTATTTAGATATATTTAAATTCTTACAACATAATCGAAATAAAAATAATATTGACCATACAATCTTAATTTTATTAAATGTGCCACTCTTTCTTACACCAAGTAGCTTACATTGTACATGCAGGTTAATAGGTGTACATTATAATTTTATGTTTTCACTAAACATAATGAGTCATTAGTATAAAAATACGAAATCAATAAGAACATTATTACTCTCATTTCATGACTATTATTATTCCCATAAATCAGAGATAGTTTTGATAATAATCGTAAACACTTTCTTCAGTAAATTATCTTTTCTTATGTTTTCATAAGTAATGCATATTGTTTTTCAGACATAAATAATACAAATATAAATTTAACCAACAAATTATTAATTACGGGTATGAATTATAAGGATTATAAAATGGTTGTGTTGATATTCTATTGCTTTGTTTAAAAACTTAATTATTTAACGGATAATATTAACATTCAAACTTACGATATATTATTACTTGATCGTCAGTTTTTAATACTTAAATAAAATAGTATTTTGTGATAATCTTTTGATGTGTAAATAAATAATAATCACGAGTGTAACAGTATATTATATTTTTTGTTTGTATTAACAATAATTATTCTATTAATTATTAATACTTCAATGGTATTAATTCGAAACCCAATTAAATTGTTGCAATACTAAGACACCGTTTCATTCTTTTTAAATCCGTATCCATCAGGATTGTGTCTTTATCATGATATAACTGTTATATATGAAAATGCCAAACTATATTACCAAATAAGAACAAAGTGGTAAACTTTTTTTATGAAACAATTAATATTCATTTTATTATTTATTATAAAACTAATGAACTCAATCAAAACCCTATCCTCAATCAAAACCCATCATGAAATCCTTATTTTATATTGGTACTGATAAATACACTAAACCTACATGTAATCATTTCATTTGGCCTAAATAAAATTTAAAAATGAGTAGGTATCATAATTGATTATTCTGAATAAATAAAAAAATAAGAAGTAGGCACCAATGATTTTTTTTTACTCCACATTTTGTTTCTAAATAATGTGAAATACATTTCGCATGCACACAGATTTCTATTTTATTCCATCGTATTGCGTTCATCACGTACTTGCTCCATTCGTGCAAAAGTTTGCCAACCGACGACGACTTTTGGACACGAAAATCGTTAAAGATCAAACAAAAATGTTCAAACGACCTATCATTTTTCAAGACGTCCCCTGTTAAGGCTTCATTTAGACTTTTTTGCTTTTTAATTCATCTTTTTCAATCATATTTAAAATGTCGATAATATACTCTAGTATAAAACAGTAAAGTATCATAGTTTCAATTTACAATAAATATACAAAACTAGTTTTGATTACGAGATTTATTAGAGTTTTTTTGTTGGCAATGAAATAGTTTCTTTTTGTCAATATTTAATCAATTATGATCATAATATATTCAAACAAGTACTCATTTTTTTCAAAATAATTATACCGGAGATACTCAATATATATTTATACAAGTAAATAGTTAACATTGTTAATGAAAACGAAAAAATATTAGTTTAACGGAAGGAAGTGAGAATATGGACTAAAATGAAAAATAAGAAACGGAAGGGAAAAGGTAGATAATTGATTTAAAACCCCAGGGGAATAGAGTATTTTTAATACATTCCATGTTCCCTATATAGTATAATTGAAAAGGAGAATTGGGACGAAAGGATATATGATGAACTAGACATACTGTAAGCCATGATAGACTTTCAAAATAATGAAGATGGGTTTTTTCAGGAAGATAAATATTATGAAGTTCACAGTTAAGGAACCCATATTATTCTATTTTACTAAAAATTCAAGGAAAATCAATTATTACAAAATATTATAAATAATAAAACATAAATAAATATGTTAGTCATATTTTATAAAATCAATCATTTAAATGGTGTCATTACTAATAATTATTATTTAATGGTATATTATAATATAACTTTTACATGATTCTTTCTTGTAATAACCATTAAACATATGCTAAACTATTCTTTACTTTATACTTTTAGTTTTCTCGTTGACAATAATATTATATTTTAATGCATTTTGAAAACAACGAATGGCGGAACAAAACTCGAAACTTTCTAGCACAGTTTTTTTTTATGGTTTTGAGCTTTAAAATCTTGATTTAAATTTGCTACTCAGAAATTCCAAATCAAATGCAAATAAGTGATTACTAAAACTTATTCAAATTTTAAATATCTGAGTCTTGGATATTGGAATTTAACGGGAAAAAAATCAAAGAATCCATTAAGAAAATGAAATTCGAACAGTATTATTAGAGTGTGTTGCAACGAATGCAAAACTATTCGTATTCCGACTGCGACACGTGAGAAAAATTGTATCTTGCTGTACGGCACAATATATTAGTTGGCCCTAAAATCGATAAACACTTTACTTTGATGACGTATACAATAATATGTAGTAGTGATGATGAAACAACAGTAAAAATAAATACCATCGTAACATAATATATACATATATGTATTAATTTATAGAATGTGATGAGAACAATATATATTGATGTCCACTAAAGGGATTTGATGTAAAAATAAAAACACATAATTCCACGTGGTTGACGTCTCAAGAGAGTAGGACGCGTTAAATCCATTAGTCAAAATGCGTTTTACGTAAATCATAGTCCGGGGGAAAAAAATGAAAAAAAAATGGAAAAAAAACGGATGGGCCTCCCTTTGCTATACAGTTGTGGGTGGAGTGCACTCCAGTTTATAGGATAGGTCATTATTACAATGGATTTATTAAATTTGAATGCAATGATAGATATCATTGTATACGAATAACGATTCTGAACAGAGTTAATATGTTTGTCTAAAATGGATATATAATAATGTAGTATTTTATATTTGAATTGAAATATAATGCAATAGTATGCAATTTCGTAAAAATTTAAATTTCAAACAGTCATAAATTTTTTTCATTTAAGTCCGGTAGAACTTTTTTATATAGATTTTTAAATTTTCAACTACAAAATAACCTGCAAATTATTGCGATTTTAACATATTTTATACAAACTTGAGCTTTATGGGCTTATAAAACAAATTTGAGTAAAACTATCTCCGATTTTTTTTAGTTACGATAAGTTTAACTTATTATAAACCTTGTAAATTTTCAAAAGTTATCGGTCAGCCAATTAAATTTTATAGATGTTTAAAAAAAAAAAATTTACAAAAATCAAAAATTTAAATTTTCTATAAATAAGTCAAAATATGTCAAAATGCTTTGAAAACTTTAATATGTGAATAAAACGCCAATATAAAGATTTGATGAAAATTTCAAGTTGTTGCGATTTTTTGTTATTGAGTTAAAGGATTTTAAAAAATTGTATTTGTAATAATGTAAATTTGCGTAAAATTTCCAGTTTTTTTCAATTTTTTTAAAAAGTATTGAAAAAGTTAGATTTTTGACTAGCTCAAGTCCCATCTACATTCACTTTCCTATCAGAAAAGTTGCTGTTTGAGAAAATCGAATCATTTTTACTGCCAAAAAAGGTGTCATCAGACACAAAAAAAAAAAAAAAAAACACTCATCATTGTAAAATCAATAGATTCAATCACTCCGTTCAGAATCTAAAAAAAATTTAAAAAGATTATAATATATGTATAATGAGAATGTTATATAAAATCCGACTTATTGCCAATGGGTGCAACGTATAACCGGCTAAGAGTTAGACGATATACATTTTAACATTTTTAAACTCTCCAGAGCGAGTTATAAATATAATATAGGTGCAAACTGCATATAATTATATATATATATATATAGATAGATAGATGTATATATATACGCATAAACTGTATGTCGTAATTGAATAGATCGATATGAAAAACGGATTTAAAATGAAGAGAAAATAGATTGAACGCGAACGATGTATGCACGAGATGCAATAATATATGAGAATAGTCGCAACAGTGATCGGAGACTATCTAAAGGAGGAAAAAAATAATCATAAAAATAAAATCAGTTATGGGAGATGCAGAACGCGACGGTCGTTAAACAAATAAAATAAAATAAAATAAAATAAAAGGAAAATACGAACTTCAAGGGACTGCGTAAGTAGGAAAAAATGTTTGCAATGAAATGAATCGAAAATAACGAAAGTTAGGACAAACTCAATACGGTAAAACGAAAACTACCTTTGCTGAAATAGAATACGTACACATCATTCACCTTGTATACACACTATGATTATATATATTGTTTTATAATACATTATAATTTATAATAAAATCTAGTGAGACAATGAATATGATTTAGTCCTATTCTGTGTATTAGTGGGTATTAAATTAAAATCATACGGAAATTAATATTAATAATAGTTATGTGTTTCTATCATTTGATAAAGTTTTCTCAAAAAGAGTATGATGAGACAAAATTAGAAATTCATATTATTTATAACATTTATATTTTAATAAATTGTAATTATAATCACAATTAATATCTTCCGTGAGTTTAATAGAATATTATTTTCCCGTCGCTCAGCAAATCTATTATTATATTATACCTACGTTATTTTTTCTTATATTTTTTTCTACGCGTTATACAAAGTCTAGTTTGCCAATTAACTCTTAACACAGAACTACCACTCCTATATGTATATATATATATATATATATATATAAAGTCCTGTGATTTTTTTTCTCTCGAATAATGTACATTTATTATATTAGACCCGGTATCGTGTGACGACCAAGGTGATATACGAATAATTGGATCCGCTCAAGAGTACGTACACAAATTAAGTAATATGTAGGTAATATATTTTAATCTAATTGAATTTGTACGCCGAGTCACCGAATGAAATGTTTGAACAGTTTTCAAACTCTGCGTTACACTGCTCGGCTGAGATTAAACGCCGAAATAAGTGTTCGCAGTGGAATTGAACACGGTGGTATATGCGACATTTTCGCTATGAGAAAAGTTTTCGGGGAGAAGACCGGTGGCAGCGGTGACGTTCAATTCATGTTATTATGGTTTGATGGCGCATTGAGTGGCGCGTATAGTATAGCAGTACGCCTGCACACAGTATATCATTCACTGGTATCCGGTCAAAACCGTAAAACTTGTATCGTGATTGTCAAAACGGCATAGAAACCAAAATATCGAAAACGCGTTATGACCGAGTGTATAGTATAGTGCATAAGTTTATACTCGGTCGGGTGGTGCTGCTGAGTGCCTGCCCACAAATATTAAATTCTACTATTTAATATTATATTATCTATCAAATTTTCTCATTGTACATAATGTTGTATAGATTGTAAATTACTTAAATATATATATATATAAAAAAAAGTTTATACTGTTTATACGCATTTAAAATAAAAGTATCAAACAAATATTCCTAAAGTGTTGATTGGTAGGACCGCTGAAAATTGTTCATTATAATGGTATTATAATATTGATATTCTGAATCTTTATTCCTTTTTTTTCCCTTTATTCATCTTTTTCCCCTATCCCAATGTCCCAGTTCTAAATCTATGATTTTATAATACCTACTAGAAGTTAGATAACACCTTTGGGTTTGATAAAAATTTAAATCGGTGTACATAGTTGGCATAATCGATTGATCAACATGGTACGCATTAGTTTGAAGTATTTTTAAACATTCTGTTGGCGTACCTGGTTATATGGGTTTTAGATTTAATATTTTAAATAATCTTCTTCACATTTTTAAAATATTTAAATATATATATATATATATATATATCCTACGTCACCATTGTCACGTAAAAAAAAAAAATATTAACGTTCATAACTGAGTATATTCCTCACGTCAATGAACGATGGTGGTATTGTAAAGGTGCACGTTGATTATTTTTGTCCCACTAAGCCACTAAGCGTAATGGTAATTCAAATTTCAAAGGAGGAATAGTCGGAACCAAACCAGAAACACCAGAGCACATTTCGTGTTGATGAAATGGTTCACTGCGAATTGTTTTGAGTACAAACATCTAATCTGCACTATTTTTTTTCACCATTTCTCGTCCTTTAGGTTTATATTTTATACTAGCCACATCAGTTTGAATGCCCAGAAAAAGCCTTTATTGAGTGGTTGAGTTCTTACTATACGATTTGCCCTTTACAACTTTCTCCCGCGCGTCTTCAATACGCCGTTTTATCTTTTTATGATCTACTCCACAGAATATATAAAACAAGACTTGTATGTACTAATAAACTGTAGTTGTTATTTCTTTTTCATGTTAAAGATAAAAATTGCAATAGATACTTACTGCAGTATAACAACTATTAAATCGAGAGCTCAACGTGCACTAATGTCATTCGTAAGTGTCCAACATCACGAGCTCAAATAGTTAACATAATCTTGTTAATATTCTTCCAACATCGAAATATTAAATATAAATAAGTCTTTATTAATTTTCGTATTCTTATTTATTATTGTCAAACTATTATTTTACTTCTAATGACATAAATATACAGTGTTAGCGTGCTCAGTTATTAATTTAATTAACGCTTTATCCCAAATTTTATTTATACACCGAAGACAACAAAAACTTGAAAAGAAAATGAAGTCAAATAAATAACCTACATAATTATATATTTTTTTTACTAATTGCCTATTTTGGTTTTAAAATTAGATCGTTTCATTGTATCATTATAGTTGATGATGCAACATAAATATTATTTCACGTAAACATATTGTTTTCATTAATTGACTTATGATTAGGGCTGTGAATTTATAAGAAAGTGCATTTTTTTTGGTGATTGTAAAACATAGCTTTGTAAGTACATAATTTAAATTATGTAACTACGAATCCATCTATGAAACTTTTATTTTGCATATTTTTACATTTTTGAGGTTTTTAATTTTTTAGGTCATTTTTTTGCATTTTTAGATCATATTTTGCTTTTTTAGTTCATTTTCTAGTATTTTTAATCAAATGCCATGAATTAACTTGTTTGAAAATATTTTTTTTTATATTACACAGGCTGTACATTATGTCAAATTTATATTTGAATAGCATAAACTTAATGCAAACGAAAATTCAAATTCAATCAACATTTTTATTATTTTTTTTTTTTATTAAATAAACACTCTTTTGTACTTATGTATAATATTAATATAAATATAAATAATAAATATGAATTTTATACTATAATTTTTGGCATTTTATATTCCTTTTTTTTTTGCATTTTAAGTGCATATTTTATTGCATTTTTTGATATTTTAAATGCATTTTTTAAGGTTTTTTAGTGCATTAAATTCACAGCCCTGCTTATGATTTTCATTTATAACAAATTTTACCTTGATATTTTCTTTATTTACATGATAATATGAATTTTTACATTCCAATAATTTTATATATATAATATACAATTTTATATTTTAATAGCAATAAATTTAACAGCATTATGGTTTATATCTTCATTACATTCTACCAATCATGTATTATTTGTATACTTATTTGTACTTATTTGTATTAAAAAATGTTTCACCTTACATTCCTAATAAGATATTACTGTCCTCTAATTTTAAATTTTTAAATTTCATACAGTTTGTTTATATTAGTGTACATTACATTATTTAATTTTTTTTTTTTTATTTTAATACTCAATATCTCATTTTTAATAAATATATTTTGATAGACTGTAAGTAAATTATAACAGATATAGTAATTTCATTTTATTTTTTGAAATGTAATTTTAAATATATTTTTGTAAATAATTATAAATCAACTTATATGTAATAACTTTATTTAATTTTTTTACAGTACTTCAGTACTTCAAATCCATAACAACCCAAGTAATTTTTGGAAATGTGTACATTAAAGTCATTCCAACTCAGAATCATCAAATATCATATACCCTAATCGACCAGTATTGCTCAGAAAGAAAACAAATAGCCAATATATTTTCTACTTACCTACTTTTTTTCAGTTTACAAACGATCTTGTAGGTTCCCAATAATCCGCTTCTGTATCACCATTGCAACTCTTACTTCTCAGTATCCGATATCAAATCGAATTAAGATAAATTCATTACCACTTCAAGTACTGGATCTGATTTGTTCTGTCTTAGCAACTATTTAATCTATATTTATTTAAATAGGGATTTAAAAACTTTCTCGGATTTTATTAAACACTCATAAAAAAACCAATTCGTTCATTTTTTAGGGCTATACAACAAAACGAGTTTGCATATCTACTTAACTTCAGATTCATCAATTAACATTTTTTTTTTTTTATGAGAACAGTACATTCAATTGATTTTAACTCAAAATTGTCTTATGCGATCGCTTTTTACAGCACATAGTAGACTTATGTTTACATAACTATTACTCCATACAACATTCCATAGCGAGGAGCACTTTTAATTAGTGTAATATAAGCAAACAGCTAAAAAATATCGAATACACATGAGACCTATATCGTTGCAGTTTGTAGTAATTTTTCACATTGATTCGGTTATTTGTTTATCATACCTAGGGCTATGTTTAACCGAAATGATGTATAATTTCAATCATTGTTTTACTAAGCTCCAAAGGTTAAGCAAAACCACGTGATACCCGATGTTGATCTCTCTAAATCTTTAATCTATGTTTGTCGGGTATTCAACTTCCGTCGTACTTCTCTTAATATCATATTAATAAGATTGGATAGATAATATCAGAAACGTCTTTGCAAATTAGTATGCTACTACACTATTATGTAACAGACGCATCTTGATCGTTATAAGCTCAATACTTATAGTGCTTACAGAACGTATATTATATTTATTATTCATATTTGCAATACATCAGACTTGTACCTAATATAGTTGTACCTATTCAATTATACTTGAGGGCAACTTGAAAACATATAATGTAGAACTCATTAGCCTGATCATTGAAATCCATTTGATACTTATCTTGGTGTGAACAAACAAAGTTACGGTCGAGTAAAATAACAATTCTGTTAGGAAATAATAATTAAACATCGACATACAGTACCTTAATGAAAGATTTTATCATAACTTTTAATCCATAATGTATCATTTAAATATGAACACAATTTTTTTAATTCTTAAATAAAAGAGTTTTTTTTTTTTCGTTTCCCGAGTTATTTTTTTGTTGCGGTATTGTTTTTGTTGATTATACAAGTCGAGAAATCGATCGATATAATTGAATATATTCTGATTAATAAATTTCGAACCACATATTTCGCAACGATTTAGAAACACAACGCACGTAAATAAATTACAATATATACCTACCCATATCTGCAACGTCGAGATTCGAGGATGTAGAAATAATGGTAAAGCCGCCGCAATAATACAACATGCTGTAATGGTGGAAACAGTGCATTGTAGCGTTGGCGAACAAAAGCCGGATTCACTGAACGCATTATCTATACATACATAAATATATTATGTACACGCACATGTATATAATATACGCGTTCGAAGGAAACCATTCCAGAACACCCCCCGCAACACGTCGACTTGAGAATATCATATGAGTATATATATATATATATTATATTATAGAAGCTCGGGTTATATAATCATAAGCTTTGCAAATACATATGGGAAATACGGTTTCATACTTATATATATATATATATATATATAAGTGTTCATGTGTATAGATATGTATTATTTATGTACGTTTGCATACATTTTATTATTATAATATATGATTATCCAAAGGCTTTATCGTGCTAGTTAAAATAATATTAAAATCTCGATTGTAAAGTGGTAAGCAAAAATAGGATAATTATATACTCGACCCAAGTGTTTTTCGAGTTTTGGTACATTACCGCGTTCGAAAAAAAAATGTATAGATATTTGATGTCAGAGCGAATGAATAGAATCGTTATAGAATCCTGCTCGGTTATAAGAGTGCAATACTCATGTTGTAGATGATCCAATCGATTTTACGTCCGAGTTAGTGAGACAGAAATTACATTGAAACCGTGGATGAAAAACTTCGGGGAGAGCCATATTGTGTTCTCCGAATCGGAAAAATCATCGATTTCGATCGGGTCTATATTAGGTACGGATGTGTGCAGCAGAAATTTTGAACCAGAAACATTATTTCACGTAACACCATAATATTACATTCTTTTGATAATTTTAATACGTCTATGTCATGCACGTGACAAAAGCAAATTAGACGGTCAGAAAAAGTGTAATAATTGTACCATCCTCTTTCTCACATACATCGCTAAAGGGTGGAAATGGAAAGGCGTAGATAATAGTTCGCACAACAATATATGCTTCTAGTAACATGAATGATCAAAAGTGCACATGCATACGTGTATGGGTATGTGTGTATGTGTGTGCTGCAGCAATCGACATTATCATCTATTTTTTTTTTTTTATCATTACATTTTAGCCCCTATAAGAACTTTTTCTATGTTTTCCATTGTCTTTTTGAAGAACTAAATAAAAATAAAATAACAAACGGATGTAAGTCAAAGCATTCTTATGGCGAAATATGAATTGTATTATACTATTATTTACCTATTTTTATTTCATAGCTCAACAAATATTTCAATTCATTTGTTGGAATGATTCGATTATAAATAGATAAACTGTAACTGACTGTTTTTTTAGAAACAATATTCAATTAAATATTAGTTAATATTTTTATAATCGAACTATTCATAATAATAAATAGTAAAACATGATAATTATTAAATAAATTTCCCATTTACAAAATCTACCATGATATTTGTAGTAAATAAGCTATATGATCTGTATCTGTGTGTATGTGTGTGTGTGAGAGAGTAAATCGAAAATGGATATCCTCACGAGTGTCACCGAGTGTGTCTATACGAGGGTCCTTCGATGACACACAACGGCTTTGTGCTCAGTCACACCATTTCATCGTATAGTTCACAAAATTTAAATATATTACCGATGTATAAAATATAAATATACGTATGCATGTATGATGTATCTCGGTGCCGGATCAATGCGAAAGTCGAATTCATCTCATGCAAGTCAAATTATTATTAATATTATTATTGTAATGCTCTCTCATCGTTGCAAAACCTATGTCTATAGGTACACTTGATTTTAATGAAAACGCAGCATCCGAAAGGTGATACAAATATATTATTATCATATTGTATGTACATAATAGTCATTAAAACATTTCATTATTATTTATTATTTTCATTTACTTTTTTTTCTTTTCTAAACTGGCTTGTATACACAATAATAATATGACTTAAAATAAATCTATAAAACGGAAAATCAAGGGGTTCCGTTACCATTTATTTTATTTTTCAGATTATTTTTTTATGCTTATAAACAAATCTGCAACTGTGCAAAAATATAATAATAATCTATATATACATATATATACATATATACCATGATAATTTTTTCTGCATTTATTCACGATACTCATAACATGCACATGGGTCCGCAGTACATTATTTCCTTTTCCCTCCCTCCGAACCGTCCTCTATCACAACCAAAGGAATATTATCTGACAAAATCTTTAATAATGTCGAAAATAATATGCGAAATCGATTATTATTACAGGCTATACGCTGCATGCAGCGGGGAGTTTCTAAACACAAAAATATAATAATTAATGTACACTAAAAGCAAATTAATACAATTTTCCATTACTGGAGGCACGCATGAAATGGCTGTATAACAATTTTCAATTATAACAGTCGAGTTGTGCCGCGTAAAACGAAATAATTTCCTTTTCTGCTAATATTGCATAACATGCAATATTGCAGCAGCTGTGGCAGTTCGGTGCATAAATAACGCCACATATTTTAATGAAAATAGTTAGATAACCATTGTAGAATATGATTTCAATAATTTGGAACGAACATTGGCTCCACATGTCGTTGTTTATCGTTGTACGATAGTTAACTGTAGTCTATAATATTTGTTGTCCGTAAATGCCAATCCAATGTTTTTAATTGAAAACAATTTATGTGACGTTTTATGCAGCGAAAGGCGATTAAGGGTTACTATACTCTTTAACGTTGCCTACATCATGTCACTGTGTTGAAATGTACTTTAACTTTATAATTTTATGATTCAACATAGAATTTCAAACGCAAATAAAGTTGCATATTAGACATTGACATGTCAAATAATATATTCATATTTAAATATATATATATATATATATATATAAATATATATATATATATATATATATTTATCACACGTACAGACATTTTTGCAACAAATATAATTTCCGTTTTACCGATATTACTCGATATCGTTTTGACGGTATTCATAAGTTACAATTTTAAGCGTTTTAAACTTGTGAAAATAACGTCCAATGCCCATATTTACAAACCCATCACATTTCTATACCGTTCTATACGTTTAGAGTTGGGACTCAACTTATCTGTAAAATAAAATGATGACGAGACTCGATTTACCGGAATCGTTACGGGCTCGATGAGGGACTCCATCACCGATAGTACTTATAATAATATTATTGTCTCTTATAATCTAATAAAATATGTAACACATACCATTAGCCTGCGTAGGCCGTTGTGCGTACGCGACGCGTATTATATAGTAATGTGCTCGCGACACTTTGACATTTTTGGCGAAACCCGTTGGAATAGTAGTTACATTTTTTTTTACGGTGGCCGTTCTAGACTAGAATTTTCCCGTACATATTCAAGCTTTGACCCAAATTCTGCAGCTTCCGCCTCTGCAAACGATTCGACGTACATACATACATATTTTCTCCCCCTCTCGAACGGACGTTACCGAGTGTATATACTACCGCACCATCGCCACTGCCGACGACCGCGGTCGTAATTAAAATGATTTACGCGCTTTCGACCGCATAAATATTCCTCGGCGGCCACGTCGACGGGCGGTGGATTTGTCGGTACGCATTTGTGCATGTGTACGTGTGTATATGTGAGCGTGTGTATGTGCGTGTATGCGTGTGTGCGAACGTGAGCTCGTGTATGTGTGCGAGTGTGTGCGTGTGTTTGTACGCTCGTAGGTGTACAGTAGTGGTGTGCCGGGGGTAGCATCCAGAAAGCGTTTTTGATTCATTGCCGGGCGGCCGAAACATCGCCTCCACTACCGCCGCCACCACCATTACTGTCTCTTCGGCCGTAGACCACCACCACCGCACACATTTAAACCACAATTTTATTACAAAATCGAAAACTCGTCCATAAATCCGCGCCCGCCCACTGAGCGCGCATCCTTCTACGAGCTTCACTGCGCGAGACCGTCGCCGCCACCAGCACGCGGTCGTATACCTCCAACCCCATCACCATCCCTAACTCGCCCCCCGCACTAAAGACCGAACGTTATATGCAAATCCCTGGTAAAAATTCGTACGTCCTCCCGCTCGTCACACACACACACACACACACACACACACACACACATACACAACGACCACGTATAGTAACGGTGTATTATAATATCTATGTATAATATATTTTGTATAAATTATTGTTGAAATATCATATAACATGACCAAGAGACAAGGAGATGTACGAATGCAGTCGGTGCAGGCCAGCGCAGGGACTGATGATTTATGGGAGATGATTATCGATTTCGATTCTCGCGTATCATTATAATCGTCCTTGCCTACACGTCCACAACTTACCACAGTTTGCAAGCGGTGACCGCGACGCTTTTGGCAGTAACCCAGTTATACTATAACCATTATTTTCATTATTATTATTATTATTATTATTATTATTATTATCGATCGGTTGTTACCCCATTGAAAATCGTCATTACCGAAGATGCTGCCGATATTCGGCGTGTGTTTATCGATACATGTATACCTGTTTGAAAAAAATGTACAGTGACAAGAGCCGTATGGATTTAGAAAAACGATGTCTTTTTTGTATAAATTTTCTTATTCGAAAAATTATATCAGCAAAGGTCACCATATACTACTATAATATATTGAATAGTATCTTATTGAATATGTTATTACTTATTAAAACATGTTTCAAGGGATATGACGTTCATGATAAGTCTATAAGTTATAAAACACAAAGTTTGGTAATCGTTTGAAAAAAAAAAAAAGTAATAAAGGATTCTATTTCCTCACTGAATCTTTATTCTCGAAGACAATGAATTATACCGTATTCACAATTCGAAACGATCGTTCGAATAAATGTTTGAATTTCACTATATCCTTTTATAATATCTAGTTTTAGCGAAATGAAATATAATATTATGAATCTTTTTCTGTGACATTGTAGCAATAAGAACGCAAGCAAATAATTTTAAAATAAAATTTCTAAGCACTGAATCAATAATACAATATTAATAGATTATATTATAGTAATCCATAAGAGAACACGAAAAATGTATCATCTCATTATCATAGGTACCAAATAATACTAAAGATAAAAACGACCGTCGCATTTATAATATATAATACGTCAATACCGGTATTCTACGCTATTATTATAATATTATGCCTTTTCTGCGTTTGTAGAATAATATTGTTACACATCTTGGGTTTCCGTGCAGTTTATGTATGAACGTAGGCATTGCAAGTGTATGTGTGTGTACGTAGAAGATGGTGGGAGGTGAAGGGTGTTCGCATTATTAGTATTAAATTATATATTGTTAACATTGAACACGATAAAACCTTTTTAACTATCTCCATCCGGAGTGCCCTTTACTATAGACTACACTAAAACCCTTAAGAGTAACTTTTCCGGAACGATTGGTCGATTTTCTCTCATGTTATATTATATACTCGGGGATTGGCTGGCTTTCATTGTGAACGTAGATTATGCGGTTCCATTGAAATTGGCTCGGCTATTGTCTCGTCGGCTTATCACAATGTTTGTTTGTATATGCATATCGCATGGAGTATGAATAATGTTAATATAAGATTCACGCGGATAAGAAATTGCAAATTTTCATTTAGTAATAACAACACGATAATAGTTATGCTTAAAACACCGTACAGTTCGTAGTTTTAGTATTTACAAATTCGCGGAATACAAAGTGTAACTAATAAATATGGTAGACCTTTCTGGGATTTAAAAGAAAAAAATCACATGCAAGAGGCACAAAAATAATTATTTAAAATTAAAAAAAAAAAAAAAAAAAATCAAAAATGTATATCATAGTTTCTGTGATGAATAAGTTTAATGTGACAATTTAATTCTGTTTATAATTAAACTCGTAATCATCACGAACGTACATTGTAAATTGATTCCATTTGTTATAAGTATACGAGTATACGTACACTATAAAATACTTAAGGTAACTGTACGATTTTAAAGTTTAAACTGCTGACACAACAATCGCGTTTTACATTTTTTCCCTGATTTGTATCTTTATAATCCAGTTTGCATAAAAATACAATCGAGTAAAAAGCATGATAATCACTATTGGACATATTTTAAACTCTTAAATATTATCATCAAACCTAACCTATGAAAACCGATAAATTCATTGGAACTAATATTAAGTACTATTAATGATTCATTTTACAACTGAAGTGAACAATTATTCAATTGTAATTTTTTTGGTGAGAATAGTATATAAATCACACCACATCGTTATCAGACTTTAATAACGAGTAAAACCAAAACATTTTTTTTTTTTTACAATGAAATTACACAAATCCGTAGTTATATTAATGTAAAAATGATAACAATTTATCAATTTGTCATTAATTCCATAAAATCTGAACAATCGCATCAACATGAGTTTTAGTTAGGGATCTCACGTCACCTTTTTTTTTTTCTTTTTTCAAAACAAAAATATGTAAGACGAACACGATTGTAATAATATTATTATTAAAATCATCTTCGGAGTAATAGTTATTAATCCGTTTCCAACGCTCGTTTTTTGACTCATAACAATATTGCTTTGCATTCGTCACGCATATCGCCTATTAAATAAGGAAGGAATTGCCCTCCAAACATAGCATGTTAATCCTTCACGACAGGTTCGCTTGAAAAAAAAAAATACATTATCTCGTTCGCGAATTCCATCTCGTCCGTTGTGTACACGCCGAATTCACGCGCGTTTTTTCGCCCACCCCCGTTAATGTGTATACGGTTTCGTGCGTATATTTATAGCGATGACGACTACCATACCGAGTTTATTATTTTCATCTCATTGCATTAGAAATAAGACAAAGATAATCACTAATAACATTAACGTAACACGCCCACGCTGGATCACAAATTTTAACGCCAAACATTGATTCACGTGAATTAAAATAAATCTTGCGATTTAATCACACGGACAATAATCGCAATTATATGATTATTGTGTTTGTCGCTAAGTCCGGTAAAAGTGTAAAACGCAAGCATTATTTATTTTATTTCATTTTTATACTTCAAGAGCATTCTATATAAATAACTATTATAGCTCTGCATCGTACACGTATTATATGGCGTGTAGTCCGTGTGTAGTTTTAGCCAGCCCAGTTTTTTCTTACAGCCACCAATAGTTTGATACTATATTGTTATGGTCCTTTTTGAAACGTCAGACCCAATTGATCTGATCAAATTTATAAGCCAAAATCATATTATTTCTTTATCGTAATTTTATTGTTATAATCTGTGTACAGTATAAGATATAACGTGGTAATCAACCCTTTAAAATGGAGAGCAATAAACAAGCACAAAATAATAATATGTAATATGATTTCCAATGCAATGATTAATATTATATAGAGTGTCATCATTACATTTTATTAACAGATGATTTGTAAACAATTTTTTTTTTCTATTGCGGTCGGCTCTTAAAACGGTGAGGAACCCGAAAAATGTTTAATTATAAGCTTTGATGTACAATAAACATTTTAAATTTCACTGGGTACAACAGTGTTGTAGTAGCGTAAAAAAGGAAAAAACAAGCGAAGCACATCATATAAATTATATCGTAACTCGTAGGTATTCCGCACCTTACACGCTTTTCCGTGCCGTAATGTGTTATATTTTATCTCCATACAATTAGGTAATAATTGTTTTAAGTGCGTGTTATAATTAAGGACTTTAGTGAAGACAGACATTTCCAAAGTGCAAGTCAAGCCGTTGAAAATATTAAACCATTTTAAATAGAGTAACAGCTATAAAGATAATCAATAAGTGGACTTATTTTGATAATATCTATTTATACTTTTTTTGAGAAGAGCTATCTCTCAAGAGTAAAGTAAAAGTAAAGAGTAAGTTCTTCATGTACTCATATACTATTATCCACAATATTTCCTTTTATAAGTTATAACGTATTGATTTTGACTATGCATGTTTAATAGAAAATAAAATAAAATAATAAATTCTTAAAATAATACTATAGGTCTACAGTGTTTCATTTAAGCATTGAAAATTTCAAAATCGCTGTATTATTAAACAGCACTGACCTAAGCCTTATTTTTGTATGCATTTACTAAATCATACGAATCAATAAAGCAACATGAATTTCATTATTTTTATCATTTGTAGATATGTATATTTTTTATTTTGTATGAATTTGTAGAAATCGCCATATATTTTTCTTTTATCAAAAGCAGTTTCTAAGATATACGTCACATTATTTTCAACAACCAGACGATAAAAACTTCATATTATAGTATAGTTAAGTTATTTTTATATTTTTCCATTAGGCTAGGCCTCCTGGAGTAAAAAATTGTATCTTCAAAAATATTGAATTGGAATATTGCACTTTATTTCGTATTACTCTGCACAGCGAAATGGCCGTAATGTCATTAAATTTTTACGTACTTAAATATAAATATACGTTTTTAGTAACAGGCTAGGCGAAAGATTTTAATAAAAACATCAGTAGCAGAGCGTATATATAATTAAATACCTATACCGGTATAATGATTACACGGATCCGTGAGTTTAAGTTTCTAATTTAAAATGTGTCGTACACTGTACGACACATTTAAATCTAACCTTAATCTTCTGTCTGTCTGATTCGAGAAAAATAATTATAATACTGAACGTTGATCACAATTACTCAGTATGGCGTTTACTTGTGTATAACTTGAAAGATTTCGGTGAAACCATGTGGACATTAAAATGTTATTTATACTACTACTCGATTTTTTGGGGTAGTTTCTACGCAATTAGTATATTGATAACCTAAATCGAGTACACATTGGTTTTGTTATAATAAAAGACAGACAAATTTGTTTATCATCTCGCCCCTGTCATCGATATCACTCTCATAAAAATTGTCCAACATAGGTCGATCGGTATCGAAACATTCGAAATCCATGTCCCCACAATCGTTTTATCAAAAAAAAAAATGATTGCAAATTTGTGCGTTATCTGTATGTTAAATGTTAATTTATAGGGTCCGCAGTTTGTAGGTTACCTTTTTAGGTTTCATTCGAAATTAGTATGGTTTTTATTAGATCGTCCACAATTTGAGAACAACTGTAGTCCATAAGTGCAAAATCATACTACTAAAGTAAAAAGCGAAAAACGAATTTGTGATTTTGACCTACCGAACAAAATAGACGATTTACGCTTTTGAGTTTCTCCGTTAGGAAACTCCACTTTGAGCAATGACCGAGTATAATGATAATATGCATGATAAAGAAATGATTAAAAACCCAACAATATTCGTTTTTTTAAATTCTGAATGGAGTGATGGAGTCTATTGGTTTTACAATGATGTGTGTTTTTTTTTTTTGTGTCTGTCATTACGTTTTGGGGCAGTAAAAATGCTTCGATTTTCTTAAACAGCAACTTTTATGAAAGGAAAGTAAATTTAGATGGTACTTGGGCAAGTCAAAAATCCAACTTTTTCATTACTTTTTAAAAAAATTAAAATAAAAACGATAAAAAATTGACAAAATACGGGAAATTTTACACAAAAATCACGTTTTTACAAAATAAATTTTTTTAAAATACTCTAACTCAAAAACAAAAATACCGCAATAACTTAAAATTTTCACCAAATCTTTATATTGGCATTTTATATACGTGGTTATGTTTTCAAAGTATTTTGACATATTTATGGACAATTCAAATTTTTAAATTTTGTAAAAAAAAATTTTTTAATCATCTATGAAATTTATTTGGCTATCCGATAACTCTTGAAAATTTAATACAAAATTTATTATAAGTTATACAAATTGAAACTAAAAATATCGGAGATTGTTTCACTCAATTTTTTTTTTAAAAACCCATAAAGTTAAAATTTGTATTAAATATAATAAAATCGCAATAATTCGCAAGTTATTTTGTAGTTAAAAATTCATAAATTTTTTTCTGTCTATAACTAAGGTTCAAAATTTCAACATTAGGTTATCCATAAGCTACTCATCATAAATCTATAAAAAAAAGTTCTACCGGACTTAAAGGAAAAAATTTTATGACTGTTTGAAATTTAAATTTTTACGAAATTGCAAACTATTGCATTATATTTCAATTCAAATATAAAATACTACATTTTATATACCCATTTTAGACAATCATATTAACCCTGTTCAGAATCGTTATTCGTATACAATGATACTCGTATCTATCATTGCATTCAAATTTTTTCTTTTACAACCAGTGCCGAGATAAAATCACGCAATATAGTTTTACATTTGACCCGAGAATATCGCCGTGCCCCGGGCAACAATCCAAGATTTTGTGTCACGTCCATTTATCGGCAGTAAATTACGCTGCACCAGTAATTTTAGTCGTTATAAAAAAAAAAAAATCAGTAGAAAGACGTCCTATTATCCTTAACTGCAAACGCACGCGCCCGGAAATATTATAATCTTTCGTGTCATTAGAGCGAGCATTATTTTCTCATCGTCGATCCAAAATATTATTATTATAATACAGACGGGTCCGATTTCCAGTGTTAACGAGTGGTTACAGTGCGATATAATTTTTGAGCAGTAGAAATTGCTATTATAAATTATAAACGCGCATCGATTGTAATAACTAATAATGTTTAACGCATGATGTTGACGTTTTTTTCGTTAGGAACGCGTACAATATTGTTTGACGACCGCTTACGTATCGCATCACGTGACATTTGAGGATCACACTACAATACTATTTGTACACTGTGTTTCAGATAAATGGGAGATATTCAAATAACCGTCGCAGAAATAAAAAAAATGATTTTACATCATTTTATTATTGAAAACAGTATCTACATTATATGTTTATAGTGAAGAATCTAAAGATAAAACCATAATAATATCGTAAGATTAATGTCCGTAAGATAAATTTGATGGTGTTCATTATTGCTAATGATAGAAACATTTTTGAAATGGAAATGTGCCACGTCAACATGGTCACGAGGTTCAACTTCGACACAATTTGAAATTTGGAGGTATTGATGAAACCATGCGTCAGTGTCCCAAGTCTGGAATGTATGTATATTGTATGCACACTCGTACCATATAGAGACCATATATCTTACGAACATTCGTTTTTGGACCAGATATTTACATATGTTCTGTAGATTTTGTTATCAATAATACAATATTTATTACGTAAGCAGTGAGGGTCATTTCATTTTTTCTCATTTTACTGGAAGATTTACGGTACATAATAATGTAGTATAATATAATTTATTTGAAAATAGTTTTTCGACTGACTACGTATAGTTAGTCCATACTCCGTTCAGGTATTCGGATCATGCGATGGCTGCGGCGATAATGCGAAATGAATCAAATACTGTGTGTGTATGTGTGTGTGTGTGTGTGTGTGTGTGTGTGTGTGTGTGTGTGTGTGTGTGTGTGTGTGTGTGTGTGTGTGTGTGTGTGTGTGTGTGTGAGTGAGTGTGTGTGTGTGT